>VZTO01019874.1:3122-18635 GCA_013400615.1 Syrrhaptes paradoxus | reverse complement strand
CCTGCCGGCGGGAGCTCGCGGAGCTCCGGAACCGGCAGCGGGGGGGGCGCGGGGCGGCCCCTGGCGGCGGGGAGCAGCCGGGGCGCGGAGCGGCCCTGCCCGGGTTGACCCCCCCCTGCGCCGGGATGTCCCCCGCAGGCACCTTTGGGGGGGTTCAGGGGGAACCCCAGCACCGTGCCAGGCTGCCTGGCCCCCAAAAACTGGAGCCGTGAGGGTACCCCGCGGGAGGGAGGATGGATGCTCCTGCGGTGGTCCCAGCAGCAGCCATGCCCGCGTGCCGGGGACCCTCCTGCAGCCCCCATGTGCCGTCCCCAATGTGCCATCCCTAAGCAGCCACAGTGAGGGGCACAGCCGGTCGGTGGGATTGGGGGTGGTCCCCTCCATGCCAGGATGTCCCTGTGTGTGTCCGGCCTCGCTGCTTGGTGGGTGACCCCAGCCCGTGTCACAGGCCCTGCTCCCCGTCCCACCCAGCGAGGCGCCTGCTCCTCTGGCCAAACTCGTGCCAGGGAATGTGGGTGTGATGCTGCGAGCAAGGGTCTCACCTTTACCCCGCAGCCCTGCCGCTCGCAGCTCATCCTGCCCTGTGCCTGTGACACCCTCCAGGAGTGGAGCAGGAGGAAAGGGAGAAGCCGCAGCAGAGCAGGGGCTGAGAAACCTCCCTGCCCATGGCAGGGGGTCGGAACTCGATGATCTTTAAGGTCCCTTCCAACCCAAACCATCCCGGGATTCTGTGCAGTGCCGCTCTGCAGGGACGCCATCGCCTGGGGGAGAGCAGCCGGAACACTGCCATGGTTGTGCTTTGGGAAGGGGCATTCGTGGCCGTCCTGCCCCCGTGGGAGCAGGTGAAAGAGCTGATGGTTGTTCCCCCCACAAGCCCTCACGTTTCCCTTCGCACAGGCCGGGCAGGTGCCTTATGGAGGGCAGCGTACCCCTCTTGCTCCCCTGTGACGTGCCACGGCCACCGTGGTGGAGGGACACCCGCTCCCACGGGCACGGCAGTGCTCTGCTCTCCCTGCAAGTGCCCGTAACCGGGATGCTCTGGGGACTGGGAACAGTGGGCTGGGCTGGGGCATGATGTTGTTCACCCCTTAAGTCTCTTGAAATCTCTGCTGTGGGCCACCAATGTCCCCATCGCAGGTAGGGAGCAGCGGGAGAGCACTGTTCTTCAGTCACTCGCAGCATCCTGGAGCTGCACGGTGTGATGCCAGCCATGGTGGGGGCAAGGCACAGCCCCTCTGGGAGCTGCCAGCACAGCAGCTGCAGCCCCCCATGGTATCCCCAGCCCCTGTGGTGTCCCCAGCCACCAGACAAGAGAATGCCCTGCCATGGCTCTGCACCCCTGGCAGCGCTGGCCAGCGTTGAGACCCACAGGGGCTGCCACCCACTTGGTGTTTGGGGAGACCCCAACGGGCTCCAGCGTGAAGCAGCCCCTGCCGCCACAACCCCACAGGAGGGGACAGGTGTGCTCTGCCACCACGCGAATGTGCCACCCACGGCCCAAAGGGCAGCACAGCCCTGCCCGGGTGGCCCAGACTTTGCCTGCAGGGAGTGACTCACCCGCCTGTGCTGCAGTCCCCATGGGACCTGCCACGGGACCTGCCAGGTCACCATTCATCCCCGCCGGTCAGAGGGGACGTGCGCCGTGGTGTCACCCCTGAGCCCTCTTTTGGGGCCACGTGGCCAGCGGGGCTGCCTTGGATGGGACAGGCAGGAGCTCAGGTCAAAAGCCCCACGTGAGCCTCCTGATTCCTGCTCTGGGCTCCGCACACCAAGACCTCTCTCACCTCAGGATTCAGTGTCCCCAAGTGTCACCAGCCACTGGAGATGCTCACCCCAGGAGCCCTTCCTGCCCTGTTCCCCCAAACATCTACCCAGAGCCTCCAAACAGGAGCCCGCGTGCTTGGGAAGAGCGGTGCGATGTCGGGGTGAGGTGTGTTTTACGCACGCGGTGCTTCTCCCTGCTATGTGAGCTCGTCCTACCCCAAAACACTGGGTGGAGGGTCCTGCCTGGGTCCTGCCACATTCCCCTGCCTTGGTCCCCCAAGGGGTGACACTCCCTGCTATCGGCCACCCCCTCACCCGCCCCCCTGTTTTTAAAATAACTGCCAGGGAGGGGATGGAGCAGGGTGGGAATTTGGTTTATTTTAGTACTCAGCAAAAGGGGAAGGGAAGCAGCCGAGCCCGCGGCCCCGTTCCCTGTGCTTGCATCTGGCAGAGGTGCTGCTGTCCCGGCACAGGCTCCCCAGGGCCCAGCCACCCTCCCAGCCCCAGTGCGGGGGTGTCTTGGTTTTGGTTTTGTGATGAGAAAGCCACAGATGTGCGGTCCTGCTGGATCACGCCCCCACGACTCTGCTCGCTTTGGTCTCCGTTTGCATGGGGCCGTGCAGGGAGCCCAGCGCCGCGTGGCAGTGGGTGCTTTCCCAGCCCCTCCGCTGCTTCTGGGCAGCTTCAGCCCACGCTGTCCTCCCAGAAATAAAGCTAAAAAAAAAAAGCTTTACACCACTGTCACTAAGTTTTGCTGGTTCTCGGTTTCTGTAGCAAGATTTGTTTTCTCTTTTCCCAGGGGGGAAGCTCTGGGGGACTCACCCCACGGGCAGCTGCTGGAAGCCCCCGGCCTCAAACCACATTTCCACTGTGTGACCAAGAGTTAATTTTGATTCTCCTGTCTCAGCTGCTGGCTGCCACCCGTGCATCACGCTCGGCATCGTCTTCTCTGGCTGGCAGCGGGCAGCAGCCTCTGCACCAGCATCACGGCATCGCGCGGAGATGCTGCTGACGTCGTACCTCCAACGCCTGCCAGCTGGGCTGGGGAAGCCGGTGGGTCCTTTCTCCTTGAAGACATTTTCCATCAGTTCCCAAGCACCAGCTGTAGGATTTTCTGTTGTGACGGGGTTCTGTGGTCCCAAAATGGGGCTGGGAGATGCTGTGGGTTCCCTCTGCACCCTGCCTGGGCATGCCCCCTAGAGCCATCATTTCATCCCCTGTCCTTAGCCAAAGCTAAAGTTCAAATGAAGCCCATGAAATGAGCAAACCGAATACAAACGTTTCCAAAAGTGGAATTGCCATTCCCATTCTTTTTTTTTTTCACCTTAAAGAAAGTTTTTGCTTTAAGGTTTTGAGACACTAAAGAGCACAATCTCTCTCTGGACCCGTCTGCACTCCCCAAGAGCTGTGCGAGGGTCTGCGCCTGCTGCGGCTGGTCCCGGCCACACGTCTCTCAAGTGCTTTTGGGAGCCGTGGGACCATGCCACCGCCTGCCCGGGACAGATGTCAAAGCTTTTTCAGGCAGGATTGGAGCCGGCTGGCTGGAGATCAGAGCAGTCGCTCTCCTCTACCAGGTCACGCAGCCCCTGCCAAGTGTCACCATGTGCCACTGTCCCTGCCTGCGAAGAGGAACACTGCCACTGCTCCTCGGCGCTGTCACACACCACCGTGCCCACCTGCACCAGCCCTAAGAGGCTCTGCGCAGAACAAGTGTTGCGGTGACCCAGCCCGCGGGTACCTGCTGGCTGATCGGCCGGGCGCTGAGGCGGCGGTGGCAGCCCGGGAGCCTGGCGTGGTGTCCCATGGGTTTTAACTGACCCAAAGAAGGGGTGCGGGAGCAGGAATCCTGCTCTGTGCAGGGGGATGTCTGGAACCCCCATGTGGGATCGCAGCCACACAGTCTGTCCTCACGGGACAGCGTGGCAGCCCCTGCCCGGCTGAGGAGTGACACCAGCAGAGTCACCGGTGCAAACTCCACCAATGGTTCCTGCTGCCTCATCCCTGGGGTGAAACCTTGCTGTGACCCTGCCCCAAAATCCTGTATCGCGAAGACAGTTTATTGAGTGACAAAAGAGCAATTATCAGCTCAGCTGCAGGCAGAGTTGCTCCCCTCCCCTCTGTGTGAGCTACAAAAGAACTAAAAGAAATATAGGATTTAAAAAAAAAAGTTTTACACCGTTTTGCTGGATTCTCTCCTGCAAGTGGTTAAGGGTTCATCTCAAGTCAGAGGAAGCTCTCTGAAGCAATCTTGCAATTTACAGCTTTTGCTTTACTAAATAAGAAACGGTCAGGAAATTAAACAGGAAATTGTGTCTGGAAGGAACAAAAGGTGCGTTGGCAGAACATGCTTACGAAAGATTTACTTTATTTTGACCAGTAAGGAGCCAAGATCAATAGTCAGAAGAGGAAAGAGTTTGTGTGAATTAAATCACATGTGGAGAAAAAAAAAAAAAAAAGACTTGGGAGAACAAGAAGCCTTTGTAAAGAGCAAATAGGGACATATGGGAGAGAAGGTTTAGCACCTGCAGCAAACAAATGCTGGCAGGTGTGGACACACGATGGCTCAGGGTGTAACCCAAGATCAAGTGTCCCTCCAGAAGTCAAACATTGCTCCACGGCCTCCGTGCCCAAATCTCTAGGAGATACGCTGCAGCCTGTGCAACACTCTGGGCTCCATCTGAGCATCAAGAGTGTGACGGACAAGCATTGCCCCCTCATTGTGAAGGTTTGCAGGTAAAACAGCGGTGCCTTTTCTTTCCTTCTGGTCAGAAACACTGCACCAAGGTGCCCCTTGGGTGGCCACCTCCAGCTCGCCCTGCCTGGGGGGGTCAAGCACCACGACCCAGCTTTTATTCCCGGCCAGCAGAGTGATGCTTGTGCTGACAAGACCCGTTGTGCTTTGCATGCTCACAGACACCTCTGCATCGACACCGCAGGCACGGTGAGTCCTCCCTGCCCAGGGGACACAGGTATGTGCACCATCAGGGGATGTGGTGGCTCAAATTCAGCCCTGCAACAGGGCTCACCCTCTGTGGGAACTGCACCAGCTCGCTCCATCCCGGGATTTGGCCATGAGAAATGTGGCCGAGAGGAAGCCATGACCCTGCTGCAAACATGCAGCCCTTCTTGAAAATCGCATGCAAACATTTGCTCCCAGGTAACCCTACAGTACGCCAGGCTTTGGGTTAATTATGGTTTCTAGTTGGGAGATATTGGGTAACCTGTAATGTTTTTTTTACCATTACACTGCTCATCTTATCAGTGGTTGAGAAACAGGCTTAGCAAGTGCCGGTACACGGGTATGTCAGAGGTGAGGAGTCAAGACTTCTGTCTGGCTGACGGCATCAGGCTCTTTAGGTGACGCTCATAGCCGGTGGGGACTGAGTCAAAGGGGTTTATCCTCTGGGATCCTCCTCGGTCAGTGTAATGGTTCCCCTGAAATGATCCGTTCTCTGTGCCAGCTCTTTAGCTGTGTTTGTTCTAAGCTGTATGTGATCAATCCCCAGCTGGTAACGGGACTGTGGTGTGTGGGAGCTGTGCCATTCGAGAGCAGCTGCGTGGGCTGAGCAAGCGTGGCTTCACCGCCTGTTCCCCTCTTCTTGGGGAAAAGCTCTTGGCAAGGAGGCTGGAGGAATTCCTGTCCTGGGAGCACAACAGAGGCTGATGATGAAGCTGGTCCCAGCTGTACGCTGTGGCGTGGCCCTGAGCAAAGCATCCCCTGCCAGTGCCGACACTGGAGATACTTAGCGATGGGTTAATAAATATTTACCAGCTCTTCTAGCAGACAGCTAACCATTTAAGTTTCCAGTGCTTTTCAGGTTGATTTCTCTCCTGCTCTAGCCCTGGCCATCCCCAGCGCCCAGGGTGTGTGGCTGAGGCTGCGTTGGTGGGATGGGGAAGTGCTCCTGCTGCTGCGTGATGTGGCCACAGGTGGATCCTGCAGTTGGAGGCAGGTGAGCGGCAGGATGCCGGGTGTGCGGCTGTACTCCTCACCCGACATCTCCCGGTGCTGACACACCGCTCGCACGCAACAGGAAGGTACCATAACTCCAGAGGCATCCACGAAGGAGGCGAGCCCTAAGTGCCTCCCTGGGTGTCATGTCCTGGCAGGAGGCAGGGAGGGAGGCAGCTGCAGCCAGAGCTCGCGTTGCCCTGCCTCTCTGCAGCAGTGGGGGGCAGATTTCGGGCACTCCCTGACGTGGTTAAAACAGCTGCAGGTGGGATGTATGCTGTTGCTCCTGTGACTCGGGGAATTTCCCACCACCAAGGCAGCTCCCTGGGTACAGAGGCTTTCTGCACCCACGCTGCTCTGTGGGTCCCTGGAGGCACAGCCGGGCTCTCCACACCGTGTCACTGCTCAGGACCCTCCCGAGCATGGTCAGACGGCCACGCATCCACGGATCCAAGCTGTCGCTGTGCTGTGTCTTAGCTCTGGCGCTGCAAAAGGCTGCAGAAACCCCCATGGCAAAGGTGCTGCCTCATGCTGTGCTGGTGCCATGAAGCAGCTTCTTGGTGTTTTTTAGGACTCTCCTCACTCCTGTAACCAGTTGGGCTGCTCCTGTGTCATCCCTGCTCCTGGGGCGACAGGACCTGCCCAGGGAGTTGAGTAGTGCAGGGGCAGCCGGGCTCACCGCTGACCTGCTGGGAGAGCCGCCAGTGGGCTCTGCGGCGGGCACTCACGCTGGGGACACAAAGCAAAGCCACCAGCTGTCAGAGCCGCCCTCCTGGCCACTTTCAGCTGGATATAATCTGTGCTGTGGTGTAGCAAACCCGTTTTCCTCTGCTAGAGGTTCACATGAAACCCCCCCAGGCTTCTTCCAAAACCTACCAGAGACTTTCACGGGACTCTCCCCTGTTCAACTTAGCGAGTCACAGCCTCGTCCAGTGGCTCCAAGCCAGCCTTCTGGCTAAGCTGTACGGTGTGGGGCAGTGGGCGCTGCTTTGCACCCCGGCTTGTGGCTGCTTGTGCTGTTATCCCATTTTTTCCAGAAAGAGACACCACAGGGATCTGCCCGGGATCCTCCTGCGATAGCCCCCTCCTCAGCCTCTGAAGGACAGGCTGTTTCTGTCACAGGGCAGTGTGTGGTTTGCTGGCCAGGGGTTTAAACCTCAGCCTGTGTGGAGATGGGGCACAAAGCTGGAGCTTCTCCCTTTTCCCCTTCACCTCAACATGCTGGCATGCAGGCCTGTCTGCTGTCCGTGGCAGGCAAAGCTCTCAGAGGGGCAGGGGATGCCGAGTGTTAATGAAAGCACAAAATTAGGAAGAGAACTGACACAAAGATTCTCCAGAGGTTTCCACTGCTGGCTGGGAACATTTACCCATACCTGGCAGCACCAAGCTGAGCTCTGCAGGCCCCCTCATCCTGTTTGGGGGCCACAAGGGCTGGCTTGTGGGGCTGGGGCTGGAGTTCCTTTGCGGAGAACAGCAGCTGTGGCCTGGGAGTGCCCTGCCCCTGCACGGATTCCTGTGATGCACGCCCTTCCGTGCCTCCCCCGGGCAGAGCTGTCCTTCCCTGTTCAGAGTCCTGCTGTGTGCACGTTTCCAACGCGGCACGCTTGTGACTAATCCAGCCATGCCTCTCAGGGCTGTCGTAACACCCGGCGCGCTGCCAGGGCGACGCATTGCCACTCGCTGTGGCTCTACCAGGCTGTGGCCGTGGCAGCCCCCATTTTTGTGAAGCGCAAGGTGCAAGGACAGTGTTCCTGGCTGCCGTAGCTGAGCGTAAAGCCTCCTGTACAACACCACACTTCAGAGGGGCAGATTTAGGCCTGCCTATCTACAAAATCCCTATTGTTTTTATAATAACCAACTGTTGTGTTCTTCTACCAGTCTGCCCAAACGTGCCAGGACTGGGAAGGTAACTCTCTTCTGTCCTCGGTGTCCCCAGCTGCCTGGCCGGCGTTCCCCCAGCACCTCCCCCCAGCCCCAGCCGTCAGAGGGCAGGCAGTGCCGGGGAATGGAAACGCAGGTCTGTGCAGGGATCTGCGGGGCTGGGGAGAGACGCTGGGCCAGCGGGGCCTGGTCAGGCCGCCATGTCCTGGGCACAGCTCCGGGGGCAGCTCTCCTGAGAGCCAGGCAAGCCCTGGCTCGGCTCTGGCTCCTACAATGAATCAATATGCACAGAAACGCCAAGGACGCTTCCCTGGCCCGTCTTGTGCCCACCAACACCAGCCCCTCAGGCCGCCTCCAAAATGGCCGCCGGGACACCCGCTGCGCCGCCCCCGCCCGGAACTACAGCTCCCAGCAGCCCCCGCGCCCCTGCCCCGCCCTCTGGGACACGGCGTCTCCCCGCCCACTCCGAGACGATTTTTCCGCTGGGAGCCTCCACGCACACCAATCAGCACTCGGCTCTGTGGGGCAGCCGGTGGAGAAGCCTGATCAAAAAAAAAAATTAAAACTGTCATGTCAGAGCGCCGTTCATGACAATGTTCCTGGCGCCTGAGTAATGAGCTTCTTCCCGCGGCCCCGGGGTTTGCTGTCAGCCGTCATTTATTACTATGGTGATTTCCCTTTAACGGCTTTTTCTACGCGGACACCTCAGAGGGGTCCTGGGAGGGGCGGGAAAGAGAAGGCCGCTCTCTTGATTCGCCGCCGCGCTGGAGGAGAGAAGCCAATCTGTGCCGGCAACCGGGGTTGGGGGGTGGGGTTATCTCCAAGTGCGCCGGCCATTGGTGGGGGCAGAGCGAGGGGGCGTGGCGGAGCGGCGGGTAGAGTGACGCGTATCCTTCCAGCTCAGCGCGTGAAGGGGTAAGGGGAGGGGCCTGCTCCGGTTCGGCGGGTAGTAACGGCCGCGCTCGCGCCGCCTGTTCGCCGCGTTCCGCCGGAGCCGCGCTCGCTCCTGCGCTGGGGAGGGGCCGCTCCGAAGGTCGTTCCTCTTCTGAACGGCCCTCGCCGCCGCTGCCCGCGCTTCTCCCGCTGCCCCTCTGCCGGGGAGGATGCGCCGCCTCTTCCCGGCCGCGGCAGGTAGACGGGGGAGACGATGAGGGAGCGTCCCCGCCGGCTGCTGGCCCTGGGCTCCTGCCTCTTCCTCAGCGCCCAGCTCTGGTGAGTCCCGGCCGCTGGGACGGGAGGCTGCTCCGCGGCCTCACCGGGGCCGGGGGTGTCCCTGTCGCTCGGGGCGGGGAGCCCGCCGCCCTCAGCCCTGCCGCTGCCGCCCTGGCGGTAACCCCGGGCCGCTCGGCCGGTCCTGGGGCGGGGAGACCGCCCTGAGGGCTGGTGGCCGGGGACGCGGAGGGGGAGGAGGAGAGGGTGCCGTGGGGAAAAGCAGGAACGCGGGGATGTGGCGGCGGTACGCGGGGCTGGGCTGGGGAGCGGCGGGGAGCAGCTTTCGGGGGGGGGGGGTTCCCGCTGCTGGGACAGCCGGCGCTCGCTGCCGCGGGGGGAACAGGCGGGGTCAGTGCGGAGCTGGTCCGGGAATACCGGGGTCAGAGGTGCGCTGTACGCTTCTGGCTGTGCTTTGTTGCTGCTCTGTGCTCTCTAACAGGAGGAATTACTTGCTTTTCTTTTCAGGCTGAACTTGGGCTGTGTTCTCTGAAAGATCACGGTGCCTGATTTGTGAAATTGATTTTCTGTGATTTGCTGGAGTTGTGTTAAATTAAAGCTAATGAGTTCTTTAATATTTGCAGTGGTTACATCTTTGAGAGTGTTTTTCATAGTGATTCCCTTGTTGCAGCACCTTCTGTTTACTTTGTTTTCAAACTTCCTTAAAATGGGACATTTATTAGAACGCAAATATTAGGAGAATGTATTTCTGGATGGTAAGTTCAAAGTTTTTAAAACTTTGGCCTCCTTTGGAGTCCCTGACTCACTGTTTGAGAAATACTAGCCAGTTTGAACAGCAAACTGCAAATACTGAAAATGAACAAGCAGCAGTTGTTAGAGGTACTTGTGTGTCTGGTGTATTACTTTGATACATTTCCTGTAAATTGTTTAAATAGTCTATTTGTAAAAAAAGTAAAAAATTGAAATAGCCTTGAAGGTCTGGGTTGTCTCTCATTTGATTCTAGTTGGGTGAAGGAAGGGGTTTCTTTGTACAGAATCCAGTGCAGATCTGGTGCTGACACTTGTGTTACTGGTCTTGGACAATCCTGGAGCAAATTTGGTTTGTGTCATTACATTTTTGGTTTTTTTTAGGAGACAAAACAGTGAGTATTCAAAGTGTTTGACATCTCTGTTCCCATCTTTACATTTAGCAAAATTTTAAACAAAAAAGCTCCAAGCCATATAGATTTGATTAAGTGAGCTGTGAACCTGATGAAGTGTCTCTGGACAGCTTTTCTTTCACTTGTTGGACAACTAAGTTTCTTCTCACAGAAGGCTCTGCTAGTATAGTTAGGATTCTTATTAGGGAAACAGTTCTTGTTTCTTTCTTTCTGTGTCTTGGAGGCCGATAACCTGTTTCTGCCTTGAAGTAATTTTCTGACAAAGGTGTTCTCAGCTTGATGATACATAGATGGTCAGAGTACTTTTTTGTTGTTGTGTTCTTAGTCTGCTGTTTTAATGGAACTGTCTAGTATAAAGTTCAAGCACCTATTCCATATTGATAAAGGAATATCGCGTTCAGCTAACTTGTTGAAATAATGTACTTGTTCTGTAAAGCTCAGACAACTCTGTGTTCATCTTGGGTATGGTTAGGAGAAAATCTGAGCTGAGTTTTTTCTTACTCTTTTAAAGAGATTCTTCTTTCAAGCAGTGTCTTAACTGATCTCAGAGCTTGCACTAGAGTGTCTCAAAACTTTTACTATTTAAAAGAAAAAAAAAGTTAAAACTGTGTGTTCACCCTGCTCACTCTGGCTGCTTTTGATGAAAGAGCCAGTAGATTATTTAGATGTTGGGAGGAGTACCGCTCTAGGTCTCTGTTGTCCAAACATAAATTCACGTTAGGGAGTTTAAAATCCTTTGTCTGCAGGTTGGCCTTGGGACTTCCTTTAATTTCAGCAGCCATATCAGAGGTGTAACTGGAGAATCTTGAAGTCTGTTAATTCCTGCATTGTTGCTGGACTATGTAATGTGATAAGTTGTGATGTATTTAACTTTTTCCTTGAAAGAAAATCAGCAGCTTTGTTCATATAAGCAGTTAAACTTTAAATAGTAAATGTAAGGCTTTGTGTTATAAATGTTGGCATGTGTGACAAACCGTGGCTTTTTAAATTTAGTTGTCTTGAAATGTAATCTTCAAATATTTAGTGCTAGTAGGAGAGAAGCTCATTTCTTACAGATGAAACTAGTGGTCAGCAGATGATTAAACTAAAAACAGAAAAAAGGGAAGAAACACAAGACAAAACTGCATTGCTGAGAACACTCTTGGGTCTATTTGGACTAATTTATTTATTTTTTTCAAGGCTTTGTTTTATTTCTGGATAGATGGTTGTTTCTTTCTTTGATGAAACTAAGCTTAAAGTAGGATTATTTTTTTTATCTCCCATCATGCATTTTAAAGCTTGCCTAAAGAAGTTGGTCCCATGGAGAAATATCAGTTGGTAAAAATCAAGTAGGGGGAAAGAAGATTGTTTTGACCTTTTTTGTTCTAAACTGGAAACTGTTTAAAAAGATCTCATCCTGTAAGTTAAAAATGTGATTGTGTATTATGAAATGTACAAAAAAACACGGAAACTTGAGTTTAGAGATTTATTAGCTGATGTCTTTTCAAGAAAGGCAATGTGATACTCTTTGGGAGTGCAGGATCAGAGAGTTATCGATACTTGAGGCTTTCAGAAGCTGGGACACAGTTCTCTGACAAACCTGGGCCAGTGACATTGTTCCGAGTAGTTCAGAGGAGTGGGATGGCTGCATGGCTTTAGAGAAATATTTGTGATGGAGGTAAGGTTTAGGAATGTAGTGCTCTAAAAGTAATATGCATCTGTGCAGACTGTGCATGACAAATGACTGCTGTTGTCCTGAATTTACAAAGGGTTGTTTTTTTTTTAAATACTTCAGTTAATCCCTTCGTGTGGGTGATCGTAATATAAAAATACTTTCAACATTTGTGGTGCTTTGTAGTTTGACAATATGCAGAGCTGGGTAAGTGGAGTAGATTTAGGAGTTTGTAGGGACACTAGAACTATCTGAATTGAGACCAGCGTGACAGTTGTTTGAAGAGTAACCTGCATAAATTGTTCTGACATCAGCTTTTGCCTGCTATAAGCTGCGCTTTCAAAGTGTTAGCTATGAGTTCAGTAAAGAAATCATGCACGCACTAATTTGTCTTTCTGTGATTCATTCTATCCCAGAAAGTGGTTTGCACATCCTGATCTGCTTAGCTTTTATGAACTCTATCATCCTCGGTTTTACAACTATGAGTAAAAGGAAGGTGGGGATAAGTGCATGTGCACATCAGGGTTCTTTAGTTGTCGTTACACCATGAGTATGCTGTATTGGTAACATAATGCTTCTATCAGCATGGCTGAGCAGCAAGATGTGCTGTTTCTGATGGAAAACCCCTGGTCTAGTAGCTCTGACTCTGAAATCTGTAATGAGAGTGTACCCTGAAACTGGGAAAGGTCAGGTTGGGTCAGCGGAACAGCCAGGAATGAAGCCTAGATAGAAGTATGTTGGAAGGAGGCAGATTTTGATATTGCTTTGTATTCATACCTAGTAATAAAAAGATATATGTGAATTTTAATGGGATAAAAATCTAGTTTTAGTTTGCATTACAGTTTTCTACATTTTTTGAAGGTGTGCTTGTTAAAAACTTCTGCAATGCAAGAGGAGGTCTGAAAAACACAGTGCTGTAGTGGCAGTGTGATAACATCGCTCGTGTTTATTCTGCCGCTCCTGTCCTGCACAGGCAAAAAGCTATGCAAGCCAGATCAGAGCTTTTGCTAATTGAACATTTATTGGCCCTGTTACTGACTTTTGGCTTAAACTTTGAGCTTGCGTGTGTTAACAGTGGAAAGGTGTTGAGTGGTAGAGTTGGGGAGTGGGAGGTTTGTGTTCCAGAGTAACACTCCTCTTGTCGTAGAAATCCCCTTTTCAGCAGTGTGTTTGCAGGAGAGTGCCCTAATTAAATGATCTGGATGGAACTGCTAGCATAACTTGCTTGTACTGGGGCTCAGAATTTTATATGGTGATTCTCTTCTTGTGTAGTTACTTAAATCCCTTCAGAAGGCTGATACTAAAATAAGCACCATGTGTGTGCATCTTATGGCAGGAAGAAATGATTTGGACACTGTTCATAGAATCAAAATTTTCATTTCAGAATGAGAGGTACGTTCTTAGATATGGAAGATCGTCTTTGGAAGTGTCTTTGCTCCATAGTTAAGTTTGGGACAAAAGCTGCACTAGAACTCCTGGACTTTTCAAAATCAAATGTGAACATGCCCAGCTTACAGCCTGCTCGAGTCAAAGGTGGTGTGTGCAACCAGGGGTGCTGGTGCTGTCTTATGCAAAACAAATGCTGGGCTCAATCAATTATTGAATATTTACCTTCTAAAACTACTTGAACGTCAGTGAAGTGCTTTCATGCAGTATCTCCTAAAAGATTTGTCCTAGAAACTTCAAGTTTGTTTGTTATGCAAGCGGTGTACTGAAGTGGCACGTTTCCCTCACGAGGTTGCTGTGTTGGATGTAGAAGACACTGCCTGTTGCAATGAGATGTGCCTTGCCTGAGCACTTAATTCCAACTTTTTCTGAAATGTCTTTCTCTAACCTGATATCAATTCTTTTTCACTTTAATGCTCTTGCCACTGTGAATATTTTACAGAATACTTTTCGTCTTTTTCTGCTTTTCTTGTCTTTAGTTCACATTACTAATCTAGCTTTTGGTAAATTCTGTGCTTATTTCAAGGCAAGGATGTACAGTGTCTTTTAAAGTCTACACATGGAGGTGCTGCAGCCCTCTGCCCAAAGTGGGTGTTATTTCTATGCATGAAAACTGGCTGAGAATGGGGTAACATAGAACTGCAAGTCTAAAAACTTCCCTATAATTCTTGGTGAAAATACTGAGTTGACATAACAGACACACTGATCCCAAAGCTGGTGCAAAGAAGTTTTGCTTGGGTGAGTGACAGTATTGGTAATAAATGACTTAAACTGGATTGGAATATCAGTAAAAGGTTCCAGCAGTTCAAAATTAGCTTAGATGCTCCGGGGAACCTTCTTGGCTTGGCTGAGTTTTGGAATGGCAATCAAGATATTGTTGAAATCCTTTACAGGTAAGAAGTCTATTAAAAATACATTACAAAATGTCTGGGTGTTAGGTGATAGGAGCTTTACAATGATCTAGGGCAAAATTCATGTTGCTAAAATTCCATTCCTTGCCACTTCGTTGAGCTGTGTTGCATTTCCAGTGGGTTTTAGGCATGGGGCATTGGTGTAGAGCAGCTGCTGGTGATTCTGTTTCAGTGTAGACAAGCTTGTGAACTAAAGCAATGAGGGGGGAAATCCTCAAAGGTGTATGTAAGTTAGATACTACTACAGGCTCTAAAAGCCTTGCAGTTTAATCACAGTTCATGGCTATTCTGTTGTTTCCTGTAGTCCTTGTGGTCAGTATCACATTTTATTGGGTTTTTCCAAAATGTGTTCTTTTCCCCAAACTCTAGTGTTAAAGGTAACTAGTTTGACAGTGCAGGGAGATTCTCTTAAGCTGCAATCTTCAGTGGCAGTGTTACAGAACTCTGTTCCCAGGAATCACTAGGAACTGCCTGTTTCTTTGGGCCCTTCCAAGGGGACACCTTTTGAGGGCTAGGGTTTGTGACTTCTGTCCTGCTGTAAGCTCCTGAAGTAGAGTACCTGGATACTCCTTTCAAGAAGGAAGAGATGTGTGTTTCAGTGTGACTTTGCAGCATGCGCCTAATATAGGCTGTTGGCTATTATGGCGCTACATCAAACCAATATACAATTACAGTGCTGTGAAGGTGGCTGTTATCTCAGCAGCCTTTTCTAGGAAAGGATGAGAGTAATATTGGTGGCACTCTAAGAAAGGAATGAAGAGGTTTTCCACTGTTAGTCCTTGGCCTTGATTTCCTAACTTAGGACAACAATGGACAGTTATGAACAAATGCTATGTTCTCCCTCTGTATTCTTGGGTTTTTGTATCTGAGTATGCACTGGCTCAAAGCTAAGTTTCTTTTCCCTCCTCAGAAGTTACTGGTGTGTGTTCACCATCTCAAGATCAGATCGGGGGGTGCAGAGAAATGTGTGGCTGAAGGTGGGATGCAGGACTATCCATTCAGGCAGTAAATCGGTTAAATCTGATGCAGCTTGTTTTGCAGTCTTTGCATGCTGCTGCTTTAAAATGCTGAAAGCCAAAGTTTAAACTGATGGTTGGAATCTCATTGTCTGAAGCTATGAATTTCATTATTGTCAGGAGTATCTTCATGTTGGGCTCTTCTAACTATGTGAAGTAACTGTCTTTTTTGTTGTGTGTGTAGCATTCCAGTTAGGAGACAGTCTGGAAAGCACATTCTTTGCAGAGAGTGGGCAAGAAATTAAAAACCTCAAATAGCCACAGAATACAGAGGAGTTGGTAAAGGCTTTGCAAAGAAGCTCCAGTTTCAGTTGTTCTGGGATTTTTTTAGCACATGAATCAAGTTAGTGAATAGTGGTAGGAAATGAGATTGTATCAGTGCCTTGCTGGCAGCATCCTTGCTTAGTCTAGGTCTGTAGGTCTAGTCTTCAGCTTTTTTCTCCCTTAGAGATCCATCATAACTTTGGAAATTATCTTAGTAATGCATGCTGCTCCTCTGTTGTATTAAATGGCTTTTAAATGATGTGGGTTTTTGTGTTGGATTGTCTGTTTTTTTTTTTTT
>VZTO01019873.1:33456-53696 GCA_013400615.1 Syrrhaptes paradoxus | reverse complement strand
GGGACAGGGAAACAAGGAAGACACCATGAGCAATGAAGGAAAATGAAGAGTGGCAAAAAGAAACCATGTTGTGCACAGACCCAACCTCCTGCCCTTGCTCCTCCTGCTCACCAAAGGGACTGAGAGGTCGTGCGCGGGGTTTTTTTCTCAATACCCAAATGAGTCATTGAACGTTTGTTTTAACTGTCAGTAAATTAAATTAAGTACAGTTCCCTGAGTTGGTACTGTTTTGTCCATGACACCAACCTCCTAAAAAAAGAGAAGATAGGACCCAAAGAAAGGAGGCCACAAAAGATGCCAATGATCTCTCCATAAAACCAGCATAGTTCATTTCTCTGCTCAGTTTTATCTGTCCCCATGCAATGAAGCAGGATCTAGTGTGCTTTCTGGAAGTTTGACCCTCACCAGCCTCTTTTTTGTCGCCACAGACCCCATGGACCCAGCCCAGCACCTCTGACAGAACTGGGTGTCTGCGGCCGACAACTACTCTGCTTAACTCGAAAGATGTTTCCCTCTTCAGCAACAGCATGTTGTGCCATAATCCTCCCATTTTGCTAGTCCTTTCTCTTCTTTCACCACTTTGCTTATTTCCTCTGTCATATCTTACTTTCCATGCTTTTTATCCTCATTCTCTTCCCTACCCACAGATTTCTTCCCCTTAATCTGTACCGGCTATGACCCTTCCATTCCCTCCTTTCTCAGCTCTACCACTAGTTTCTCTCTCTCTTACCTGCAGAAATGATGCTACTCCTTTATTTTTGTTAAATTACCTTCATTCTCAACCTTTTCATCTTCTCAGACACTTTGAATAATTCTTAGCTTAAAATGGGACAGGTACAGCTCATCATGAGCCATTCAAAAAGGATACAGTGATTGCTGAACTTGCTCTTAATAATTTGTCTTACTTCTTACTTTTCTTTACCCTTTTCTTTCTTTTTCTTTGTCCAGAGGGACCTCTGGGATTTCTAAAGAAATAAAGGGAGAAATCACACTCTTTCGCCTTTATTACCTATCTGGGGGTTGACTAGAAGGATCTTAATATGTACAACACCAGTCAGCCAATGCCATCAGATGGCAAAAGGATATCCAATACAGATCTAGAGGAGGTTCCACTGTCTGCCTGGAGAAAATAAACATTTTGCCCTTGATTAGTTACTTGTCATGAGTATGTGTCTGCTTGGCTGAACTTTTGTTGCCGTGCCCAGTTCCTGGGACTCACTGAGTTGCTTCAGGCAGGGGCCGTTCATGAAGCCTGACACTCTCCAACCAGCAGAACCTGGTTCCTGTCTGTCCGCTAATTACCTAGCTGCATCTACAGAGCTTAATTTTGTATTTCCTCAATGGTCAGATTTCAACTTCCTGGTCTTCCCATCTTCTGAGAAGGAATAATAGCCCTGTAAGTACTTTTTAAATGGAATGACATGATTTTCCCGTGCCCCCCCCCCCCCCTTTTTTTTTTTTTTTTTNCTTTTTTTTTTTTTCTGATTGGACATATTCAACAATAAGATCTCGGATTCTCCCAACCTGAATTATCCATATATACTAGGGGAAGAAAAAAAAATAAAAAAGCCATCACAGAAATTTGGCACTGCTGTCATTGCAAGTAATTGTTTCACAAGTCAGTAACAACTGTAAAAGCCCCACTATGTGCAAATAAAGCAAATCAAGCCAGGGGAGCATGCTTCCACACAGAAAACAACAGTGTCAGGGCAGGGCAAACAGGTGAAAACAGGAGTCTTCTGTGAGGCTGCTTTCATAAAGCAGCTGTTTATAAAACTAATTAAGCATGGGGATATAAGTCTTACTTTTGACCAAGTCAGTAAGAGGTTTTTGGTGTGAAGGTCCTGAGCCGTCACCTGATGTTGATTTGAAGAGATAGGTGCTTACTCACAAAGTGAAAAAGAATGTGGCATTATTCCTTGAGGTATAAACTCTGATAGCAGTCAGAAAAGAGAGAGAGAGAATAGAAGAATACTGTATAACGGAGGGAGTGCAGTGTTGACAGTGGTGGAGATGAGGTGAAGCTGGCAGGAGTTTCATTTTGGATTGACTGCACTGATGTGACTTGTGTAGTTCCCAGTCCCCATTAGAGCTGGCAGTACCACCAGCTGGTCCTGAGCCTGTCTCTCTCCTCCATCCTTTCCTCTGCTCCAAGCCCCAATTTACAATTAATACTTTAAATTAGCCTCCTAATGCTTACTATGTCTTATTTCAAAATGTTAACAAATGGGCTGCAAGAATCATCATTATTTCATGACTATGCGCTTTCCATTATCTTAAGAAAAATTAATTTTATTGCATGTTACCATTTACATCTCTGTGCTCTTCCTCTTCTCTTTCTCCCCATATCCTTTAGTGCCAACACTTTATAAATTATGAACAATATTATTGTTGCAAGAAAGCTAGCTACTACTTATCTTCTGGGCTTGCACTGAGAAAAATTATATGAGGAAATGTATGTGAAGAAAAGAAAACCCAAGGATGAAATACTGTTAGAAAAAGAGGAAGATGCAAAAACCAGGCACCTTAACAATATTTCTGTCTCCTCTCTCCTCCTTACTTCCACTCTATTACAAATATACTCTCCAGTACTTCACTAAGGAGTAAATTTTTTCTATGACATACTCTGGATACATTTGTAATGGATACTCATTACAGTTATATTTAACTACAGACCTTTATGTCCATATTGTAATAAAAAAATTACTCAGGAATTCTATCAGCTATAGTAACCTTGTATCTTGTCATTACCACTGTCATTAACATACATACCTATCAGTCTTTCCTTTGGCCAGCAAAAAAATGGACATTCTTTTATACATCAAAGGAAATTTAAGTAGAGGAAGGTAATTATTCTTTAATTCAGGATCTTTGTGTATCACCACTATTGCAGCCTTTTGCACAGATCTGTATAAAGTGGAGATCTCTTATGGGTTAATTCTGTAGATTTGTGCTCTCCAGTATATGTGAAAGGAGGAATAATATTTCACTTCTTTCATGTCATTCCTATAGACATGAACTTCAGAGCTAAAAAGTGCCAACAAAGACACATTTTATAGTAATTGTATTACACAAGATGCATATTATTTTTTGACCAGGTCAAGAGAGTTATAAAGTAAACTATGGCTTAAAAAAGGAGGTCACGAGTGCATGGGATTCTGAAGAGGCTGGAGCTACTACCTGCCTCAAAATTTCATGCAGACAGTTGATATATTTTCTCTTTTTATTTTGGAGTTGTTTAGCCCGCAAGTTTCATCTGATTATACAGCTGAGTTAATGGTTTTACATATTTTCTGCTGTCAGTCATAACTTTTTAACCAGTGTTGCCAGGAAGTGAATTTGACCTGTTTCATAATTTTTCACTCATTATAGACAGAATTCTTATTAAATGCCTGATATTTTTGTTCCTGAAGCATCTTGGTGTTGCTGGAAGCATATCCATTGATAACAAAATACCTTTAAAATAAAGTTAGTATTAAATAAATAGCTTTTCACTAAATCTGTAGCTCTCTCTATGCAGTTTGGTAGCAGATGCTGCTGATGACAATGACACAGAGTGACAGGCAAGTTAGATACTAATGGACGGTACTACTGACAAATCTGGATGCTCCGGAAGTTTACATGTCAAAATAAATTCTATATTTCTCTCTGAAATAAAAAAAAACCCTATCTGCATGGAGGACTGAAAAATCTTTTTTCTTTTTTTTTTTTTTTTTTTTTGCTTTAAAACAACGTTAAGATATGAAACACTGTCTGATATTTGAACCAAACTGAATTCTCCAAGGATTCTGGATTTTCTTGAGCCTTTTCTTTTCAGATGTGTACTCTTGCATAAAAGGATTTCTGGATTTCAGAAGCACAGATAGGAAGTGGAATTTGTTGTGATAACACTGAGCTGTCTAGATAAACCGAAAGATGCAGTTAGTCTTTTGAAAAAGGCTGACATGAGATGTCTAGACCAGACAAGTTTATACAAATGCCTTAAGTGAAAACAGAGTATATTTTTCTCATTTTTTCTATGGACACGCAAGTAGCTTGAAAGTCATAGGAAAGGTGAGTATAATTAAATTTTTCTACCTAAGAATTAAGCCTCAGGGCTTTGCCACACTGCCAGAAAATGTGTTGTGTGACCACTAAGGGTGAATAGAATAGAATAGAATAGAATAGAATAGAATAGAATAATATTTTGGTTGGAGGGGACCTACAATGATTGTCTACTGCAACTGCTAGTGTGGCCTCTAAGAGGAGAAAGCTCAGAGCAGAATCAGGCTTTCATTTGCATCCCTGGCATAAAGGAGGCTGCCACCGAAAGACAACTCCATTTGCTCCTGCTCCCATACAGCTTCTGCTCTGCTTCTCTTACTCACTCAGTAGCCCATAGCCACAACAACCACCCGCTTTGCATTCAGGTTTTTGCCATTAGTAAGAATGAGTTAAGTCTGTTGACAAACAGTTCCTTGCTTCAACTACATGTACATCTACAGCCAGCCTTGAAAGTATTTTCAATACCCACAATTCTGCTTTTATGCATAAAGCTTAAGATTGGATTAATCTTAAGAAAGAAGATAAAAGCAATTAAATATTGTAACCGGTAACAGCTAAGAACCCAAGCTTCTTGGAATGAAAGGGAAGGTCCTTACCTGGATAAGTAATAGCATATAAGTCTGTAAAATAAGCACAGGAATAAATGCCTGTGTTTTCCAACAGAGATCTGCACTCAACCTGTGCTTTTCAGAATGTTCAGTTATGATTTGAGAAATGATATGAGAAGTAAGATGAAAAAGTGTCCTAACAATGTAAGGTGTTCAAAGTAAGAAAAAGCCTGTAAGAAACTGTGAAAGCACTGCCTAGAGTCAGCTGGGATGAAAATGGCAGAAGAAATTCAATGCAGGTGAATGTGAAATTATGCACAGAGAATTCCCACCCCAAAACCTAACTTTACCTGTGCACGGATGTAGCTTAACCAGGGATTCAGGAATGAGATCTTGGAGTTGCAATAAACAGTGTGTGAGAAAATTATTTGATTTCTGTGCCCAGTAGCAGTCAGAAGCATATAGGATATTAAAACTATTATGAAGAGAAACATGATATACATACACCTATGTCCTTATTTAAAATCACAGTGCATTAACACCTGTTACACCCTGTACCATTCTTGTTTTTTCTCCTCAAAAATATTACACCTTCAAAGTGTCCAGGGAAGGGTAGTAGGAACGATCAACTGTAAGAAATAACTTCAGGTGAGTGAAGAACTAGTATCCTTCTGTCCTATAATTATACTCTTCCCAAGGCATTTCCTATGGGCTTCTGTTGAGGACAAGATGTTGGGCTATGTGAACCTTTGATGTGGCTAGTGTGGCAGTGCTTTGGATCTGCTGTGTCTGTCATTGAGGGAAGAGTATGGCACCAGGACAAACTGACAGAATTAAATTCTACTGAAACACAGCATCCACCACTGCTTTCCTTTGAAGAAGTGTGGCTTTCCTTTTACAAGAAGGGTGTGAGAGCTCATAAAGCTGCAAAGGAATTCAGATTAAGCACTGCCTCATCTGTGTTTGAGGAGTTCAAACACATACCTTCCATCTCTAAGGGAATTTCCTTCCTAACAGGCTGGAATTAAACCTATTCTCCAAATAAATATTTAATCTGACTTTTGAGTTGCATTTGGATATGTCTTCATTAGCAATCAGTGCAGCAGAACAGCAGCAGATCTGTAGAGTCAGGCAAAAGAAACCTAGTTCGTGTGCCAGAGATGGCTCCAGAGTGGTAAGGGAGACAGGAGAGTTTCCCCTTACGCTTAAAACCCTGATACAACACTACATGCTAATAGGAACGTACTTTGCTAGAATCTAGTTCTCAGCCTTCTGAGTGAGCAGACTGGATATTGACAAAAGTTTGACAACCCTTATGCTCCTTTTGTCCTATACAATGACTTTTCAGGGTATTGTGTTTTTTTGTTGTTGCTGGGGGTTTTCTTGGTTTTTGGTTGGTTGGTTGGTTGGTTGGTTTGGGTTTTGGTTTTTTTTTCAGTATAGCAAAATTGGAACAGAAGGAGAAATGTAGAGTTGTCTGTAACCAAATGTCTAGGACAGTCACCAGAGGATGACAATACAGGTTTCAGTGCCTTCAGATTGAGGATAGAGCTGATCAGCAGAGGGTTTGTGAGATGTTGCACTATCACCATCAGCATCTCCTCTCAAACTCTTTTAGAACAAAGGTATAATCCCATCTCTACTGTCAAAAAAGACATTTTAAGCACAAACACCTAGGTGTTTACAATTCTTAAAGGGGTGCATGAAGACCTCTCACCTTCTACCTAAAAGAGGGTAGAATTTCAAGATACTTCAGTTTCTTTAGTGTGGTTGGTTGGTTTAGTTCTAATGCCTGTTAAATCCTTCTCTGAAGTTCGTAACTTATGGAACTACACCTATCATAAGAAACTAAATTGTGAATTTCACCTTATAGTTGTAGAACATTTGCCTCTTTAACAAATAGGAAATAATAATAAAACAATGATAATAAATTTCTGTCAAGGTTTTTCTATCATATTTGACATTTTAAGGTCTTCCAAACCCTTGCATTATGCTTTACATTTCTATTTCAGTTTTGTTAAACACTTAAATAGATTGCCAGAAAGAGCTTTTCCTGAAGTAGGTGTAAGAAGTAACTTGCTGTCTTCACCTGTATCTGGCATAGCTCATCCTGGAGCTCAATGCTGACATAAGACACATTTGTGGGAGCAAGAGCCATCTCAGCTGGCAGCAACCAGAAAGTTATAATTTTAAACTTTCTTCACTGACTTGAATTTTGTGGCAAGATGTTAACCCTAAACCCAGTTTTACCCCAGTGAAAATGTAATTCCTTCTTCTGTTGTTATTTTTGCAGTGCTGTAGCTTAATGACTCATTTGGGGTTAAGCCCCTATAGACCTTATTGCCTCTAGATACTGGACAAACACCCCTGAACAGTAACCCCTGCCACATTTACAAACATTTACAGGCACAGGTGTTGTCTAAATTGGCAGCTATTCCCTGACAAGGATGGTGAAAGTAAAAGCTTTAGCCAAGAGCACAACAATTTTTCAGCTCCTTTTTGTGGGCTTTTTGTTTGTTTGGTGATTGGTTTGGTTTGTTGTTGTTCTTTTTTTTTTTTTTTTTAACTCACAGCAATTTTCAGACTATTTTTCATGACACAGTTCATTATCTCCTTTAAAAATATCGCTTGAGAATAGTATAAAATATCTTTTGGATTAGTTGCTTTGTTGCCAGGAAGTAGGATGGTTTAGCGCAGCTGGAGCATGCCCCAGGTTATCCACAGGAGTAATGAGGGCTCGGTGCACAACACAGCACTCGTTGCATTATGTAAGGAATGCCTCTAACCTTTTCTGAAGGTTTCCCATGGTAAGCAGCCATCTCTTCTGTGTTATTACCTACTTTTTACCTGCTACTAATTTTTCCTTTGGGAGAGGAAGCTGTCTGGCTGACAAAATCATGCAGTCCTCTCAGTTTTGATTTCAGTGGAGAAATGAACTGGCTAGAATATTTTCCCATTAATGTGTGCCTGAAATTTGCTCTTAATTGCTGCCTAATAATAATTTTGTATGACCTGTAGCTGAAAACCTTTTTCTCTCATGTTTCTCCTTAATTGCAGCATTAGCTTTTTCCTCACAGTATAACCACATGAAACAAGGACAAATGATGGATTCTGCACCTGGGACAGTGTAATCCTGGGTACCTGGATGTACGTATAGAATGGGGGACAAGAGGCCGAAGTGCAGCTCCGCAGAAAGGGATCCTGCAGTTTTGGTTGATGATAAGCTCAATAAGAGCCAATAACGTGCCCTGGCAGCCAAAAGGGCCAACACTTTCCTGGCATGTGTTAAGCACAGTTTAGCTCAAATGTCAAAATAAATTATTGCCTTGTTATGCCTCAGCACTGGTGAGACCTCAGCTGGAATACTCCATGCAGTTTTGGGCACCACAATGTAAGCAGGATATAAAATTAGAAAGTGGTGGGCAACAAGATAATGGAAGGAGTAGAGAGCATGATGCAGAAGGAGTGAGTGAGGATACAGAGTTTGTTCAGCTTGGGGGAGTCTGAGGGGTGACTTCATTGCTGTCTACAACTTCCACGTGATGGGGAGCAGAGATGGAGGTGCTGATCTCTTCTCTCCAGTGATAGGACATGAAGGAATGGCTTAAAGCTATATTGTGGAAGTTGAGACTGGATAGTAAAAAAAAGATTTTTACTGAGAGGCTGTTCAAGCACTGGAACAAGCTCCCCAGGGAAGTGTTTATGTCTTCAAGCTTGTCAGTGTTCAAGAAATCTTTGGACAAGACTCTTAGATATATGGTTTAACTTTTAGGTTGCCCTGTGGAGTCAGGAGTTGGATTTGATGATTCTCACGGGTCCCTTCGAGCTCAGGATATTCTGTGGTTCTGTGATTCTAATATGGTGATAAACCTACCCTTTAACCCCTTCAAAAGGGACTTCACTCTATTCTGAGTATTTTTCTTACACTTTTGCTTCATTACATAGTTAACATAGAAACTGTAATTTAATTAAGCCTTAATGAGCTACAATTTTATTAGTTTTTCTACAAATGACAACAGTGCTCAGGGAAATGTTTAGTCCTAAATATATTTTAGCTGCTCTTAAATCCAAGATATATTTCACCTTTCAAGAGACATAAATTAACCGCAAAACACATCAATAGTCTGAAGATAGCTTAACTAATATTTACAGCCTTTGTATTTATATATATACATATATATTTGTCTCTAAATAGTATAGTTACTACAAGTAGTATAGTATAGCTTTCTCCAAACTACTGTGTACAGTCTCAAGGAATATAAGTCTTTTTTCAAGAGTACGATGCCCTGTGAAAAGTTATACCAACCTCATGGAGAAGTAGAAACAACTAACTACTAAGTTACACCCTGATTTACAGAATTTTGGAAAATGATAAGCAAATGGATACAGGAAAACCTCCGAAAATGAAAATCCGAATAAATCAGTGCAAAATGTACTTTTTAGACTTCAATCTAAGTTTAATTATAAGAAATATTTTTGTGTTTATTACTGCTTATAGCATTTCCACATAAACTTAATTTGCAGTGAAGGTTGTTCTAGTAATTAATATAAACTTTGAACACACTGGAGAACAAACTAATGCAATTCAAGTTTGGAATATAAAAATCTATATAAATGTTAGGATAAACATTTTCTAATTTGTAAGATTTTTTGCAAATTAAATCTTCTCTACCTGTTTTAGTAAAAACTTTTACCTTTGTCTTATTTTAAAAACATTTGTAAAATATCTAATTCTACTTTAGAAACAGACATCTATGAAATATGAACTTTATTATCCATATACCTACAGCCACAGATCTTTAAAATTTCCATAGTTCCATTGAAGTCTCTGTAACATTAAGCAGCTGAGAAACTGAGCACTTGAAGTTCCTTAAAATCAGTCTAAACTTGATGAAAATGTCACCAATTAGATGAATCTAAAGCAGCTCCTCTTCCATTTCAAAAACCGGTTGTTTGTATAACAAAAGAAAAGGAAGTGTAAATCCTAACAGTTCAGTAGAAGGCAAATGCTGAGATATAGTTTATGTACAAAACTAACATTTACATTTCAAGTGAGGGCCTTTGAAATCAACAAATTAAATCCTTGTAGTAACGAAGTTAAACTATGTTCACAAAGATACTTATGTGAAAGATTATTAATTAGACATGAAAGGAGAGAGAAAGAGAGGAAAGACTGGCATTTCAGTTCTTCTTCAAACTTGCTTTAATTTGGGCAGTTGGTCATGAATCTTTAGCTGCGTCCAGATTATCTTTCAAGTGAGTCTCTAAGAAAAAGGAAATAAGCTTTCTCGTAAGGAATTCATGCTTGCTTGCATCAATCTGGATATAGTTTGTCTGCTATAGATATTCTCTTCAGATTCTAGACAGCTTTTTTCTTTGTTGTCAGTTTTTCCCTCCACACTTGCATGATTGGACTTGGATTGGGGAAGACAAAAATCCTGTTGCCTTTGTGTGTCATCTCTTTCTTCTTTCTCGCTGTTGTTAATCTTGCTTCTGAAGATGAGATATCATTGCAGTCATTGTGATTTTACCATTTGAGACAGTTTGTTTACTCCTAGTTTTTTCTTTTTTTTAACTTATCTCTTTAAAGAAAGGTCTTTCCTTTCACTAACATCAGGCAGAAGAGACAGAAAAGAACAGTCCCTAACACTGAATCTCACATCCTTGGTTTCAGCTAAATGTCTCAGGAAAAGCAGAATTTTATCCAGTAGTTTTAACTTGATTTACCTTCATTGTTTTTCTAGTTATTTCACTACTATATTCACATTTAATGTAATTGGGTTTTTTTAAGGATTATAATCTTTTGCCACAGCAGTATTTTGGTACTTCAGCACTTCCCTGCTACAGAAGATATACCATTTACTTTCAAGGGCAGAGTTTGCTTGACTAATCAAATAAACTTGCATACAACAGAGAATTTTGAGCTATAAACCAGCTTGAAACACCTTTATTACCACTCAGCCTCAGTGATGTTACTATGAAAGCAAAGTCTGCATTTTTTCTCTCTTCTCCTACTTTTTTTTCCTTATTATTTGGGTTTATATTAAGCATACCTTTTATAGTAGATTTGTGACCTATAAACCACCACATTTCTAGCTATGCGTTTTTTGAAAATCACTTCCATATATGCCATTCTGTTTCAGAAGAAGATGGTTTCTAGAAAGCCTAAAAATACACTTCACTTTCGCATTACTTGTATATATTAGATGAATGTGATGTTATGAACATACTAAAACTGAGTATGGAACGAATACTAAGGAACTCATGGTAGACTTAGAACTTTACCTCATCAGTATGAAGGACTCCTCTGTTGATACAAAAGTACCGTGTGAGATGCTTGAGAAATGAACTGTAATTTGGGAGAAAACTCGATTCTCCTACGTTTTGTTACAAAGTTACTGAAATAATTTAACAGTGGCTTCTCCCCTGTTGCTTGGAGTTGTAGTAATATTTCCAAATATAAAAGTACTTTTGTCAATTAATGGTATAAATTACATTTAAAGTACTGGATAATTTTAGTTATCCCTCTCATGGGATGATCAGGGACTCGTGTAGTTAAACTCTTGGAGCTACGAAAACAAAATTAAAATTTCAGTCAAGTTCTGTTTGCCTGCAGAAGAGAAGAATGAAGGTAGTTTTTAACTTGCTGCTCATCTGGAGACTACGACATCTGTGGCGGATTGGCCCTTGGCTGGGGGCCAAACCACACACCCGCTCACACAGTCCCTGCCCCCACCCAATAATAGGGGAGAGAATTAAAGAGGTAAATGGCAAAGAGGACTCGTGGGTTGAGATAAAGACAATTTAATAACTAAACTACAATAATATTGGAAATAATACTATATACAAATATGCAATGTGATACACAGTAATTCTGCCCCTCCCCACCTGATGATCAAAGGCCCAGCCCACTCCCGGCCAATAACCCTGGAGGATGGAGGGAATGGGTGATACACAATGATACTGCCCCCCCCCAGCTGTTCATTAGCTGTTGCCAGCAGAAACCCAACGATACTGCCCCCCCCAGCTGTTCATTAGTTGTTGCCAGCTAATGATCCCCAGAAACCGCACTCACGATTACCCCAAAAGGGGGAGGGAAGGAGGGGGAGGGGGGGGGTGCGCCGCTCCCGGAGGCACTCACGGAACGGAGATAACAGCCCAAGCGTCCCAGGCCGAGAGCTGACCGAATCAGGGAAAAAAAAACCAGCTAATGATCTCCCTGGAGAGGGAGGATCCCGGAGGCACTCACGGAACGGAGATCGGAGATAACAAGCGTCCCGGGCCGAGAGCTAATGGCGTCCGTTGGGGGGGGAAGAAAAACAAGGCCTTGGGAGAGCGAATGCAGGGAGCCCAAGGGAAGTGAAAAAGCCAGCTCTCCCGGAAGGGTCCTCACCTATATACTGGGTATGACGTGCATGGGATGGAATAATTGGTCAGTCTGCTTCTCAATCTTGACCTAAAAGCAAATCCCAAGCTAGAAGCCGAACTGTCTCTTCCCCCCCTCCCTCTGTCTATGGAGAGAAGAGAGACCCAATGTATTTGTCCTTGAGGGTATCCTAGCAATAACTATAAATGTTCTCTTCATATCAGCTTTCTCCTGAGCAGGAATCCAAAACATAGCTTCTTGCTAGCTATTTATGAAGAGAAGGGAGAAAAGGAAAAAAAAATTAGCTCCCCTCTGCTTAACCCACTACAACATCTTAAAACTTTTTATTCCTTTTTGAGTCTGAATTCCTGAGCAAATGCAGAAGATCAAAAAAAAAAAACAAAAAAACTGTTTTCCAGACTCTGATACAGATAGCCAAATGATTTCTCATCTTCACTGACACTATTCTCCAGTTCTGGTTTTTCAGGGAAAACACACAGAATGCATACAGTTGATGCTACTCAGCTTCACATCAGTGGTTACAATCACATACAATTTCTTTAGGTAGAAGAGTTCTTCAGAGGGTGTTTATTCATGTGCTGCCTCTATCTGCATTATATCTAAGTGCAGATATTATTGCTATGCAGCAAGAAGGGTAATGCACAGGGGTTTGGTATTTTTCTAGAGGGTGCCAGAGTTTTACTAGAATAAAGTATGAACAGAAAACAGTAAAGTAAAATCACCCTACTATGAAGTCCCCGTTATGGTGTCCTAACTATTTAATTTGGAATTCTGTAGATAAAGTTAATTTCTCAAGGTATCAGTTTTCACCAACCACTTTAGTTATTGATGTCTAGGTGATGATACATTTAGAAAAATTGACTATATTAAGCGTGAACTTTTATTTTATTCTTTTTACATCTTCCTGTATGGGAAAACCAAAATAAAAAGCGTTAACCAGAACGATGTTCTGTGTCATAATATTTCAGTATCTCCCATACACTTCTTGGAATACTATAATGAAGCCTGGATGTTTCTATATGAATATCAACAGTTGTTTTAGAATATTTGTATCTGATATATAGTTAAGCAATTACATTTTTTTTATCTATATATTGTTTTAATATTGCGTGTATTACTCAGATGTTCAGAAAAACTAGTAAATAAAATTGAATTCTTTCCTTTCCAGTGGTTCATCACCCATCAGACTGACTTCAAATTATTTGTTTCTGTTTATGAGTCTAACATATATATTAATGCTTGTTACTTGCAACTTTGGAAGGTTCTGTTTTAATCTTAATTCAAAAATCTGTGAGATTTAACTGTTATGATACTGTTAGAAATTAGATTTCTATTTTTTTTCTTGGTGTGTTTTGGATTTTCTTTTAGATTGATGTTAGTATTATTATAGCTACAGCAGTTAAGTTGTTTACAGAGCTGCAGTAGGACAGGGTTGATAAGTTTTTTGTCTCTTTTTCTTTGGCTGGACATCTGGTGGCTATTAACAACCAAGCATTCTGATGTGTTATTCATCTGTGTTGATATTGCACAAAGGATTTTGCCACCTGTTCAGTTTTTTTCACTGCTTTACGTATCTATCTAGAAGGGGAGCTTTTAATACTTTTGAGTTAACTGTGAAGGACATCATATCGGAATATGTAGTTCAAAAAACAGAGCTCATAAAACGTACTAAATCCCACAATTTTTAATCTCATGAAATTTCTTTTTCAACTAACATTCGCTTCCAGTTATTTGGAACTGCATACTTGTTAACAGGTATTGAATACTGTACTGAGCAAGCCTCTGTCTCAGAAAGTAGAGTTGAAATACTCCCCTCTGATATTTGAAGGCTTGCATTTTAGGAATTGGAGGGATCACCCACTCTGGACCTACTATCAATGATCTGCAAAGTCACACTGATTATTCCTCCTGAATCTGTGATCATGATTACAGACACTCTGAAGATAATGAAGGGACAAATGAGCATTACATCTAAAACAACACTGACATTTCTTAAGCAGTTAATAGGCATGAATGCCTTTGAAAGCTTCCAGAAGGAGAACGTGCTCAACTCAGTTTAGGTTTCTAAACTAAGGGGCTAATCACACAGAAGATAATGCTTAGTTCTGATCAATATTAATCAAGGAAAGCTAGAAGTGGTTTAAAAATACAAAGTCCAAAGGTTGAAGGTCTTCAAAGTCTAAAGGAGATGAGACACTTGATATCTTGTGCACAAAAATAAGGTGGTGTTGGTCTGCTGAAAGTTGTGGTCATTTTGATGTGCTCAGCATTAGAAAGGCTAATGGTTTGGGAGAGGATAGGTCATGTCATCTTTTGGTTAAGAGGGAACAATATTTTGCATGTTATTTGCAAACATTTCCTGCCAGTGATAATCCCACAGCTGTATATATATGCATTTCTGTGTGGAATCCTGAGACAGATTAAGGTTTTTCCTAAACATTTTTAAAATAACAAACATCCCTTCCCTCCCCAAACTCTGGAATAACTGTAATTTCAGAAGCCTAAAAATTTGACATTAAGCTCTCATTTCATTTAAATATACATCTTAATAAATTTATTTTAGCTTGGTTTTTTTTGCTAGAACATAAGGGGGAAGGACAGTTAAAATCTCAGTTAAATACATAATTTCACTTGTTGTTTGGGGCGTGTTTTCCCTGCGTGCTCTCAGAAATTCCACACAGTGAAACACTGTTTCCTGCAGAGAAATGACTGAAAGCCTTAGAGCCTATGGCAGTTAGGATGTCTATTATCTATTTTAGAAACTCTAATTTGTGTTTTTATATATATATATATAAAATAGTGATACTAAACTTTTTATTCATTCTGAAAAAAGTAACCTTACTCCATTAAGTCACCTATACAATGGAAGTGGTATTTGAACATTAGAATGGCTTCAGATCTTGTAAATTTGAATGTTTACTTTCCTCCCTGTTATATTCTCTGCTACTTACATTCATAGAAAAAAATAGGTCAAAAAGAGAAAAGAGGCATTGTAGATCATCTAGTCCAAACTCCTCTAACTTCAAAGTTAAATTAAGATGCTCAGGGCCACACTTCCACAATAAGTGATTAATTTTTTGATGTTTCAATGTACTAAATAAAAAAAAATAAAATTTATTATGAACTTCACAAAAACCTGTTTGCTCTTTTAAAAGTATGATGAAGGCTTGGGTAGCTTCCTAAGTTTGTTTTTTGGTTTTCTTTTTTTTTTTTTCTGTAATTGATTTCACAATCTCACTAAATAAACAAAAGAATTATTGATTTATGAAGATAGAACCATACTGTTATGACAAAAATCAGAGCAATCTCTTGATGTCAGCGCTCTAAAACAAATGATAGATCAGATAACAAAGTCCATAAGAAGTATAGTTCACTAAGCTAGATCAAATTTGGTTAACTCAGTCTAAATACAATAGGAATGTATCTTATTTCTTTCATCATAGATAAAAATAATCATTTTAAGATGGTTAAAATTGAAAGATAACTGTGTCAATGCAGATCTAAAAACAGAAGAATATTCTTCAACCAAAGAATGAGATAGAAAAGAGACTACAAGGAATATGGGTGCAAAGTCTTCCTCTCCAAGAACAGGGCATTTAATTTCTCTCAAGTTATTTTCACATAGTTGTTTATGTTCAAAATTACCTGCAGGATGTTAATTTTTGCCTCAAATACAATTTCCTGATGAGCTTCTACCACAGAACAGACTTTCAATCTTTGTGTCTGGCATCAAAAAAAAAAAAAGTTGTTTTCATGCTGTCACACTGTCCTTCAAATAGTTCTGCTAGTATGCTAATACAGGTCCTTAGATGTTTTCTTCCACTTCCTGGAACCTATGTTAAGTCAGATTCCATTTCTGGATGGGGGAAGTTTTTCTGATCTTGTTTAACCTTTGAAATTTTAGATGTTGCTTCAAAATCATATGATTACTGCTTAGAAAAAAGATTAGTAGAATTTCAAGAGTTGCCTTGCAAATCTTACAGAATCAGTCTGGATGGCTGTACCACTCCCTGCTTTCATTTTCTTCCACACAATTAACAGGAACTAGGGGGACAGCTCCATTCACTCCCCAGAACTCCATGAGACAAAATACTTTAAACTGGAAGACAGTCATCTACATTTCAAAGTATTTTGAAATCTAAATATGGTTTTAGATTTAATTTTCTCTTCTCAGCAACCTACAGAGAGAACTATCTATTTAGCCTGAGAACACAGGGATCTTACAAGGTGCTCAAAGTCGGATCATTGCATAAACAATACCTAACTTTGCTCTTCTGGAAGAAAAAAACCCATATTTTTGATTGAAATAATGCTTAATTAACTTGCAAGTGAAAGGAAACATAAAGGAACAAACCAAGGCATCAAACCAACACTTTTCTTTGAAGTTACTTAATACTGGGTTATAGCAGGTTTTGATATCTGAAAAAAAAAAGGAATTAAGGAAAGATGGCACAAGATCTTTCTGTAAAAAAGTCATCCTGTGACTATGGGAACCACAGAAGTGATTTTTAATATTATGGATTAACTGGAAAGGCTAATTCTGTGTGTAACACCTGAACTTGTTTTCCCAGCAGTTGGGTTCATACCACTGTACATGCAGTGACATTAACGGGGTCATTCTGGAGACACAGTGTGCAGAATCAACCCTCAGTAACAGCTGCTTTAATGGGTAACGCTTGCACCGGCACATTCTTGTCTGAGGTCACAGACTGGCCCGTGATTTGCAAATCCATGCTACCGATTTTGTGATTATTTTTATTATCTTAATTTACTTTAGCAGTCATACTGAATTAATTGTGCTCTCTGTGAATAAAATCACTGTGCTTTTTTTCTTCTGAATGGGATTATATTTATTACTGTTGTCATTTTCTTTGTGATAGGCAAATTTCAGTTCTTCTGCACGTGCAGAACCCAATTTGTTTATCACATGTAAATGCACATTTTTCAGGCCATGGAGGACATTAATATCTCATTTTAAAGAGGACTTGACCTGTTATGACAAATTTAATCTTATCTAAAGCATTATTATCTAAAGTCCACTGTATCTCTGTCTGATAATACTCTAGCAATTTGTTCTTTGATCCTATTATGCTTTTTTGGCACTGTCTAATATCTTGTTGAAACAACACTATCAGAAAAAGTAGCAAAATATTTTGCATGTAACAGGCATAATGGATAATTTTGAGCTTGTGTGAGACATATGAATTACCAAGTAAATACAAGATACATCAAGCATTATTCTGAGTTTCAGAAAAATTAGCAAAGTTGCAGGAACATTAATTCTCGCCCAGTAGAAGACAGGCACATTCATTGTCTATTTGAAAATAAAGCCTGTGTAACTGAAGTAGCTATTAACCACAGCTTCAAGGACACAAATTTTTGGTAAAATTGTTTTGACTTTTCCTCAAAAATCCACTCCTAGCCTCTGCTTAAAAACATGCGTAGCTGAAGCATGAAAGTAGTTCTTTTTCTCACATGAAAATTAAGCTTATTAACTTTATTCTTCAGTAAGTGGCAGAAGTAATGAAAATACTGAAAATGTTGACTCATTTGAGTATTCATTCCTAAAGATATTAGAGGAATAATCTAATGAGTAAGGTTACTTACAATTGCCCAAAGTATTGGAATTTTGTTGTTTGTAATTCTTATGTTACCAAATAAGAGAGAAAATACAAAGAAAAACAAAGAAATCTGATTCTAAAGTTATCTTAAAAAGTATGTTGCAACACTCAGGGGCACTTATTTTCTCAGAGACTATTTTTACTTCATTAATGTACCCCTGAAAAAATAGACATTATCTTGCCAATGGCCTTTATATTTTTACATAGTTTCTTGTACTGTAACATTCTGATCATCAACAAAGATAACTTTTCAAAAATGTAGTTAGTTGACACAAGGTTAATCCTCAGATAAATCTAAACACAAGTGATAACACTTCAGTGTGAGGCTGATTGAATTGTCTTCACTGTAGGTACTCAAATGAAGTATTAAAAATATGCTTTGCATCCTGAATAACTTTATCAGGAAGCTGGTTTGCTTCAGTTTGGTTTAGTTTTCAGATTCCTCAGAGAAAGCAACGTTTTTGTAAGACATACAGCTTTATTTTCATTTTGTAATTGCTTTGGTACTTGTTTTCCCAAAGGACTGCAGCAAAATCTTACTTGCTGTGTATGGTACTTTCTGTAGTACTCACCTGGTACACATGGTACTGACAGGTGTCTAAAATACGTGGTAGATAGGAAGAGGAATTGTATTTAAGTAGTAGAGTGATTGAATTATATCTTCCAGAAATCCTGGATGAAAATTATCAAATGTCAGTCTGAGATGTGCTTCACTTGCTCAGTTCTGGGCATTTAAAAAGACATCTTATTTAGGAACCTGATGCTGTGTTTAAAGCTGATGGGAAATCTCAAGTTCTTTTACCACAGAAATCTAACACCTGGGCTGCTGTTTAATATTAACTGCAATTCTGTGTTTCAGAGTGTCCAGCAAACAGTACCTCCCATGGGATTGATACAATACTCAGCAACTCAAAATGAAATATCAAAGCAGCATCTATTTNAACAGTTTTCAGTGCAGAAGCGTCCTGTTATAGTTTTATCCATAGGGAGAGTCAGAACATCTAGATTAAGTTTCTGGTCCAAACTACCCTCCCCATAGGCCACTTTCCTCATTGACTGTCTGAAAGCTTTACATTAGCTTGTCAATACAGCTCCTCACTCCAGGACTGTTAAATCTGGGAAACACCACCTAAAAGAGTGGAGAACTTTAAGAGGAAATTTGACCTTCTGCAGAGGTTCAGGAGGTGGCTGTAATTTATTCCTCATATGAAGACTAACTACCACACTCTTATGAAATAACTTTGAAGCAAGTCTGCTTCAGATTCCTGGAGAGCTTTCCTCTTCCTGTGCTTCCTTTCACAGGTACAGCAGGGGTTTAGAAGGTCAGAAACAGAACAGGGAGTTCTGATTGCTAATCTATTTTTCCTGTGATTGCAACTTTTTTTAGATTAATGGATTTAAGCACCATAAGGGTGAGATTTTATAGGAGCTATCTTTCCTTAAGCCTTCTGTGATTTAAACTATCACTTTTTTGTGGTTCTTGTTTGCAAAAGTTGCTTATTGCTGCAAGTTCTTCATCTCCTAAACAAATCAAATTTGATCTGCTTTCGTAACAGTACGTTATCAATACCACACCGTGTCTCTGGCATTTTGTATTTTGAAAATTAGTTTAGAAATACCTGTGGTGTTTCTTAGTGAGATTGTTGTCAATAAAATTTAGCAGTGATGACATTTACAATATCTATAAAACCCACTGACTTTCAATAAGATGAGATTATAGTTAAAAGAAACCCTTGTGTATCAAATGCAATGTGCAGCTAATCAGTTACGTGCTAAAATGTCCCACTATTTCATAAAATATCTTCTGATAGTGGGTTTTGTGCTGCAAATCCATGAATAGCTGCCAAAACATTTCATTAGCTAAATGAACCATGATAGGAAGTAGATGATCTGTGTGCATTGGTAATCATTTGTGTTGGCTGAAAGGAGGCATGTTCCTGAATCACCACGTGCTTACGTGACTTTTCCTTATCTCTTCTGATCATTCTGAAAGCTGTTGAAAAATGCAGCACTCTTGGTAATACAATGGTTACTTTCAGCATTTAAGACATCAATTAGGGCTTTGCTTATATTGAGAAGAGATGGGATGAGCATGGGGTTCTGTGGTAACTCTGTTTAGAGCATTTTACTTCCTGCTCTGTAGGCTGCACTCAGATAACTCCGAATCTGTGAGGTGTAAAGATTAAGCTCTGTGGCCCTCAGTAGATGCAGTGGATAATCTGCCCTATCAAATCATTTCAGCATAGCCTGTTTCCTGAATTAAAGTCTAGGACTGAGTGGGAGCGGGGGGACAGGAACAGTCAGAGCTGCAGTAGTAACCCCAGACAAAAAATCAAGAGCAAAAGTGTCAATATTGAATAGCGAAGATGGCAGGGCATCTACGGAACTGTATACAGGGAGATTTAGCTAATACTTTACCATCTTAATCTATGCCAGTGCAAACATTTGCAACCCAAACCATTCTCTGATTCTATTGTCAGTGTAAAAGGGTGTAGTTCATTGATGTACCTGTATGTATTGAAAGATATCATTGCAGTCTACTTTCTTTGGTCTTACTAAATTCTCAGGTGTTGCATCAGCTTCATAAAAAGTGTATATAAAAACATTCAAGTACCACAGAGGTGTTTGCTTTCCCCTTTT
>VZTO01019873.1:0-27552 GCA_013400615.1 Syrrhaptes paradoxus | reverse complement strand
AATGGGGAGGACGTTTTGTATCTTGAAAAAGTAGTGCTTTGAAATCAGATATACTTGCTATGGCCAACAGTAGATCTGGATATCTAGATGAAGAGAGAAGCATTTGAGATCTTTCTGCATGTATTGTTCAGCACAGGTGTTCCCTGCCCTACTGTAGAGTCTTGCAGTTCATGTGTTCTAGTAGCTGGAGTGTAGCTTGGGACAACCAAGTCCATTATAGGCAAGACTGTGGCTTCCCCACAATAGAGTTTATGGATCCTGGATTGATGGTAACAGCTAAAAGTACCTGGGCCCCTAAAATAGGGGTCTGTCATGTTACTACAGTGGAAAAAATAACCATTAAAAAACAAAAGGAAAAAAAAAGCTGCAAGAGATGGCATCAGCTCTGGCTAGCAAGTATTTATGCCATTATACTTCCTTATGAGAAGCTGCACTTTTTCCTTTCAACAGCACAACCAATAATCATGACATTTCTCAAAGTAAAGAGAGGAGATTCATATCTCAGAGTACATTTACTCTATTTTAAAGTAAATCTGTGGTTTAATAGTTCTAGATAACTTTACTGTTTTGTACACTTGGTTTTCCAAATAGATAGTTCCCCACAATCTTTCTGTCTTCTATTCTTGTGGCACCAGGTTTGGTCAAAAAATGATTGTTCTTTTCTTGGATTCTCTGTTAAGTGCATTAACCAGTAAGATGATAAAGAAAGACTGAGTATCATCAGTGCTGTGAGATTGTATGAAATTTAGATGTCATCCAACATTGGTCTAGTAATTTATATTTTCATTAAAACACTTTCTAACACAAACATATATCCACTGAATATATTAAAAGATTAATACATTCATAAATAATATTGTAAATAACATCACCAGCTGAAAAGTAACTATGCACATAAAAAGTAAGTATGCAAGAACTAGGTACTTTTCAAGGTAAAAACTGAAAGATTCCCATAGGATCAGAATTTGGATATTGAAACAAAGCATGAGAAGAAAGGCTTATCCTCCATTTAAGCCGAAAACTCACAGCACAGTTACAAATAATCATTGTAAGTGACAATAAAATTGCTGTATATCAGAAGGCTGAGAGGGGTACTTCATGAAACTGGTAAACATACGAAATATTTTGCATGATGTTTTCTTAACAGTAAACACTTCCTTTGCAGAGGTGTTTTGAATGATGAAGTTTCTGAAAACAAATTGATTCAGTTGTTATTTATGATAATATTTTTTAATAATTTGTGATTTACACATTTATATTTTTCTTGATTAACAAACAGACATAGTATGTGGAAATATGGGCTTTCAAAATACATGCAGTGTAGTTTAGAGGGAATTTTTCCAAGCTTTAGTGTGTTTGTGAACTGCTTACTCCAGTAATGTGCAGTTGCTACTCATGCAGTATGTTTGGTCACTGAAGGAATTATTCCTGTTCTTGGCCTGGATGAGTTAATGTCTTCAAATATGACTGTAACAAATGGTGACTATATTATTCATAATTTCTGAAACTGAAACTTTGCTGACCTACTAACATTTTCTAAAATACTAAGAAATCACCCAGAGAGGAATCATTGTCAGTATAGCGAAGAGCAATATTCTGAATTACAAGAATGTTCTGAAGTGAGAGAACTGACAATTAAAGTAATTTTAAAAGAACCAACAAATCTAGGAGACAAATGGTAGCACTAAAAAAAGCAAAATATAAGAAATTGTTCTTTTATAACTTTTTTTCCCTAGAGTGAAAACCTTTTTTATACTTGCAGTTTGGTGTACTAGGTTAAAAGAAATAATAAAAAACACTTTGTCAGGATAAATGAACTTTAATTATGTTTCACATCTTGTAACTTGTTGGATCAACTCCTCACAGTATGACAGCAATCCAAGACTTCTGGGAGAATATACGGTAATATTTTATCACGTTATTTTATTTCTGTGTCACACTGATTTACTGTTGTTCTCTGGTTATAACAGTGCAGGTATTTTTTCCTTCTTAAATATCAATCTCCTGCAGGGAATTCTGGAATTCAGTGTAGGTGGCAGCAGATGAAGTTAAAGGCAGTTGTAGCAGACAGTATATTGTCAAATGAGTTTTTGCAGTAAAACAAACTTTACAGCAGTGTTCACTTTCCATATATCTGAATTTATCTCTGTCAAAAAGAAAAAATACACTTACATTTAGATGAAACAATAGCATAGACTATATTATGATATATAATACACAGTAGTAAATAATTTTGTATTTTTTTAAACTGAAGAATATTAAACATACTGATTCTGCTGTTTTTTTCTCTTCTACTCAATGATTGTAAAGGTCTTTTCCAACCTAAATGATTCCATGATTCGTCTGTTTTTCTCTCTTAAATCAGCTTCATGCTAGGTGTAGCATTAAGCACACTACTTCTCATGTGTATAGGTACTACTGAGGGGATCCCTTCTTCTTCTTGAAACTATTATTGCTTGGTAGTTGTTCCAAAGATATTCATTACAGGAGACATTGTATTTACGTGTGAACAGTATTAGAACAAATATGGAAACCGAAGCTGTGTTTTTGCTCAGTGTGTGCAGAAATCAGTATGCCAGGGGCTGAATATGGATGCACTGTCTGTTTCCTCCACTGAAATGTCTGACTAAGAAGCACACTTCTACCTCACTGGACCCAGAACATAATTTTCCAACTGAGCAGCTTGGGAAAGTGTTTGTTTACATCCAACATCATATTTGTAGTAAAATGCCTGGTGCAAGATTTCTATCTGACATCATGGTATCCTAGGGCTTATTTTTCTTTCCACTTTGGTCTTAGTGGTCCACACTTTAAACAGATTACTTCAATTTTATTTTGCTTTTAATGAGATTTACTGTTGTCCCTTAAAGATAAGCAATAAGTAATAAAACACCAAATCAGTTTATTGTTTTCTTAGGTATTTGGAACATAAGATGCCAAAGTAGATATTCACCCATCCAAAAGAAATTGAGTGGTTTTGAATGTTTTAGCATTTGTACAAGTCTTAGTAACAATGGAATAAGAAATAAAACCAACCAGTGTGCGCAAAATCAATTTATATATCCACAGAGAAAAATTTTGACAGTAAAATCTGACAACTGTAGTGAATAGGAGACTCATCTTCTTCCTGAAATTAAGAAAAACTGTGTTTTTCTGTTCTGTGTTACATTATATGAACTCTTGTATAAAATTTAAACACATACTTCCACCTTTCTCTGCGCTGTTTTCTTCCCATTTATATCTTGACTTACTAATGGATTTAAAGTATTGAAATGAGTGATAGCTAGATACCAGCATATTTGTAAAAGTCTGGATCTAAACGCTTCTCAGCCTCCATTACACAGTAACAAGCACAGATCACTTTAACCGCTACCGTCTCTTGGAGTGTTGTGATTGTAGAGTCACAAATCAGCAATCTCTGATGACAGTGATATCAATATGGTTATTTTGTGTCAGTGACCAGAGGCTGAAGAGGTAAATAAAGTTTTGGTGAATACTCTAATCTGCAGAGTAGGATTACAGCTGCCTTCTTAGCAGAAGCAGATAGACGGCTTTGTCAATGACATAAGCAGGTATTTCACAGCGAATCATAGAATCACAGAATCACTAAGGTTAGGAAAGACNGCTCATGCTCAGCCGGCTGTCGCCCAGCACCCCCAGGTCCCTCTCTGCTGGGCAGCTTTCCAGCCCCTCTGCCCCGAGCCTGTAGTTGCAGGGCGTTGTTGTTACCAAAGTTATTGTTGTCAGATGATGATAATGAAGTGTCTGGTTGTCTGTCCAAGGAGGTAAATGCTTCAATGTGATAAACACAAGGATAGCAAGTATGTAGATGACAAGTCTAAGATTAGGCATGAATTGCCCACCAGAAATAGGGAGATATTGAATTATACTGGCATACTTCATGGATTGGTGATTTTATTTTGACTGTTTCTGAATATTTGGTATTACATCACTATTTTAAAAAATGGCAAACATAAGAGAGACTAAAATAAAATCTATCTATCGACTTGGGCTAATTTAAATAATCTGAAACATTTTCTTCAAAATTAACAATTTAGAGCATTTTTCTTCTCAGTGCAGAAATATTTTAGCTGCTCAGGTTGAGAAATCTCAGCATACAGAATCATAAAATTACCAGGCACACAGGGAAAGTTTAATTTTAGTTTGTTTTTTTAAAATAACACTGTAGCTCAGTGTCAGATTTAGAGAAAAACCTGAAATTTTCCAGGGCAGCACTTAATTTACTACTGTGTAAGACTATGGCTTGTTTTTTGTATAATCCCTGTTTCATCATATATGCTTTTGCCACAAATTTTTCCACCCCAAAGCACAGTCTAATCTGTGTGTTGAATGAAGCAATGATCATAGCTTCTGGAAAGTTAGTACATGATCGCATAAAAGCTGGAGGAGTATCAGATACTGTACACTTAATTTTGATTGTGTAGGAAATATATTAGGTGTATATTCTCAATTCCTTTAAATAGATTTTTTTTTTTAAATTTCTCGTGAAACATTGTGTCTGAAATGAAGGAGCATGCCTACTCTTTGTCTTTGATTGTTATATACAGGAGCTCTCCAAGTTCACATCTTTTCATACTCTCCTTGGCAGACATTAGGCCAAACACAAATTCTTTGCTGAAAACATTTAAAAAGAAAAGCATTCTTGCCATTTCCCCCACCTTGTTTCCTTATAAAGTAATTTTGCTGCTAGGCAACTATTTGAATCAGATTGATTAACAAAGCTATATGGTTTTGCACACCATTCCAACCTAATTGCAAATTCACAAAAGAATGAGTCACACTGAACCAAGGGTCTAAGATGGGTGCTGGTGAGTTCTCCGTAACCTTACTTTCCTTTCATTGATTTCATGAAAATGGCAGTAGCAGCACAACAGGTGCTGTTGAGAACCATCAGTGATGCAAATAAATAGAACAAATTACATTAATTGATTAAACATTAATTTTTACTTGCTTAGTATCTCAAGATAATGTTAGACTAGCTCAATCTGACAATTTTAACCCAAATGAAGATTCAGTTTCCTGCCAGATGATGAATGTCACAATGCAGCATCAAATTAAATGTATTTGGTTTTTGTGGCAAGGTTTTGGTATCAGGGGGCTGCAGGGGTGGCTTCTGTGGGAAGAAACCAGGAGCTCTACTCGTGTTGGACAGACCCCATTCTAGTCAGCTCCAGCTCCAAGACAGACCCACTGCTGGTCACAGCTGAGCCCATCAATGATGTTGGTAGTACCTCCATGAAATCATATTTAATAAAGGGTTAAACCCACTGTGCAAAAGCATCTGGGATACAATGAGTGAGAATATGTGAGAGAAACAGCCCTGCAGAGACCCAGATCAGTGCAGGAGGGGAGGAGGTGCAGGCGCTGAAGCAGAGGTTCCCCTGCAGCCCGTGGTGCAGCCCATCGCCAGGCAGCTGTGCCCCTGCAGCCCTGGGGGTAACGGGGGAGCAGAGATACACCTTCTCCCCAGGGAGGAACACATATTGGACCAGGTGTACATGCCCTACACTGCAGCCTGTAGAGAGTCCATGCTGGATAAGCCTTCTGGCAAGAACTGCAGCCCATGGAGAGGAGCCCATGCAGAAGCAGTTTTGGTTGGGACCTCTGACTCTCTGGGGAAGCCATGCTGTAGCAGTCTGTTCGTGAAGGACTGTACCCCACAGAGAGGACCCATGTTGGAGCACTTTGTGAAGGTCTGTCTCCCATGAGTAGAAGCCCATGCTGGAGCAGGAGAAGAGCATGAGGAGAAAGGAGTGACTGAGAAAATGTTATTAACTGACCACAGCCCCGTTTCCCATCCCCCTGTGCCACTTAGAAGAAGGTCAAGAAGTCAGGAGTGAAGTTGAGTCTGGGCAGAAGGGAAGAGTGGGGAAGTGGTGTTTTCAGACGTGTTCTCAGTTCTCATTATCATACCCTGTTTAATCTGCAATAAATTAAATTAATCTTATAATAGAATCATAGAATCATAGAATAGTTTAGGTTGGAAAGGATCTTTAAAGGTCATCTAGTTCAGTCCCCCAGTGATGAGCAGGGACATCTTCAACTAGATCAGTTTGCTCAGAGCCCCATCCAACCTGACCTTAAATGTTTCTAGGGATGGGGAGTCTACCACCTCTCTGGGCAACTTGTTCCATTGTTTCATTAAGTCTTCCCCAAGTCAGATGTGTTTCGCCACGGCAGGAATTGGCAAGTGTTCTCCCTATCCTTATCTCAACTCATGAGCTTTTTATAATATTTTCTTCCTGTCCTGTAGAGAAGTGGGAGTGATAGAGTGGCTTGGTTGGCACCTGGCAGCCAGCGAGAGTAAACCCACCACATAACAAATGTTTCATTAAGAGTATTTTTATTTTTGCAACATAAAAAATGAGAAGTAGAGAGAAAAAATGGGGAGCTATGACCTAAAATGCAGAAGACTGGAGTTTTCTTCTGGTGAAATCTATCAAATGTGTTGATCATTCTATATTTTCTCTTTTTTCCATTTATTTAATATCTTTTCATCACAATTATTATTATGAGAAAATAAAGAATTTTTTTGCACGTGTACCCATTGCAAAGAATCATTGAAAACATGTGGAAACTAACAGAGACAATTCCACTGAAATTTGTGTTAGGAGGAGACAATCACATTCCTTCATTGGACTTCACATTGGATTGTGAACTGGACCATAAAGAGTAACTCCTGCAGTGTACCTCTTTACTGAAAATTTCGGTGCTACAAATACCACTTGCAAGAGAATTTCCAACCCCTTGATGTTATCCAATACATTCACAACAAGCTTTTCCACTTTCTCTTCATTCATATTTAATAGACTCATCCTTAAGAATGAAAGTCTTCCTTGGTTCCAGAAAATGGATTTTGACAACTAAGGTAACAGAAGGGGATATTAGCATACTCAAAACATAAAATGATAATGGCTAGCACTTATTGTTAGCCTTTTGTCTTACATTTCTTTGCTAAGGCTGTGTGGACTGTCTGACAAAGTCCACAAAAGGAATAGAACTTAGAGGAGATAGTTTAGTTCTATTTTAATTAAGTCATTCCACAAAATGTTTTTCAGTCCATATGGTGACCCCCTGTTCTTTTTGATACACTATGGGGAGACACATGTGTCTTCATTTCCCTATTTTGCAGGTTTAAATTAGTCCCATTATGTAACATTTGTTTTCTTCATTTTCCTGTGAGTTTCCTTAAGTATGTTCGAGAGGACCTGCCTCCTGCTGTTGTGGATTCATCCAATCCACCAAGAGCTGAAGGAAATATGCCCACAGTGAACATTCACTTCATGCTGGTCTGCATCCTGGTTTCAACTGGGAAAGATACATAAGCAAACAGCTGCTTTATTTAAGTGGAAAATAAGTGCATAGCACATTCACTTTACACACTGATTGTGTCATTGGATCCTTTTGTACAATATCATAGAATTTAGAGTCATATACACTGCTTATTTTATTTTAGAGTCACTTTAATTAAAACAAAATCAGTCCTTTTCATTTTTTTAAAAATGAAAAACAACACCACAAATCACCACATCCCTTCTGTTGAGATTTGTTGTTATATTTGCCAGTGTATTTCTGAAGACTCTGGAAAATCACTTGACAAAAGCCTGTGGAATTTGATGGATAACAATACTGTGTCTCAGAATGAATCTCCTGGTGTAACATATACTGATAGTGATGTACTTAACATTTTGTGTCTCAACTCATAGCTGTAGGTGGTAGGAATTTGTGGCAGGTATCGTGATATGTAATTGTCTTTCACTGGTATTCTGCATTACAGACATTAGCCTACCTTATGTCATCACTTCACAGGTGATAGAACAGCTGTTACATTTCTAACTCCTGGACTCTGATCTGCAGTTATTACCTAAGCAGCAGAAGGGAAACGACCGGTGACAGACAAGACTCGTTTCCTGCCCAGGTCCTGGCTCTGCTGAACTCCTCTTGTCATGCTCTGCTGGAGCAAGGGTATGGGAGCAGTGCCACCAGCGATGGCCTGCTCAGGTTAATTGCAGCTTCTGCAGAGCAGGGTAAGGTCTGGAAAGTTCACAGGGCACTGTAAGTTTCCACTGCCTTCTGTTTTGGAATTGTTTTGGAATATTCTCTTAAAAAGAGGCACAAATAGAAGCTGAAAATCTTAATAAGTATGAAAGTGGAAATGGAAACTGGCTGCTAACTCCCAAACTGTTATGTGGCAGCACTTTTATCCTGCAAACGGTTATGGATTTTTCTGTAAAGTTGGACGAGCACCTTCCACTCCATGACTTTTTGAACAGAACAGATAAGACAAAGCATTTACAGAAGAGCTTAAAGGTTCTTCCCAACTCTCTTGGGATTCTGCAGATGGATAACTTACTAGCGAGCTGGGGGGGAAGAAGATCCCTTTAAATTGCCAGTTGAATAAGATATGTTTCACACACTTAATACCTTGGAAATATTTTCTAAAAGAGAGTTAAACTTTTAAAAAATTGCTTTGTATTTGTACTCACTTAATCTTTACCTTGATCTTAGTGAGAGGTTTTGAAACCTCAGCAGACATGTGGTGCTGAATTTAGTGGTCTGACTTTGAGTGCAAATGTGACATTTTGTCCATTATTTTCATCTCAGATTTTGCTCCAATTGACTCCTATTTTAACTCTTTTGTTCTTTTCTTTCATCCATTTATGATAGGTAACAGCTTTCAAGCCCCCAGCTGTAATGATGAACTTTTAAGACATGGTATATGAGATTCATGAACACTTCTTCATCTTGTTCCATTTTCCATTCACAATACACAGCACAAGCACACAAAAATATACAAGGTAGAAAGAGTCAATAATATCTAGCTGCAAAAGTGACTTTTGTTTGGCAATGTTCCTGAAGACTGGAGGGATATATAAATATACAGCAGACAAATAGGATCTGCAGGGACCCCTTTAAGATCTTGATGAATATTTGAAAGGGCATCTGGATCCATGGCTACACAGAGCAATCAATTGCTATGAATTTTTATTTCCCCAAGCACTCAAAGGGAATGGCATGACAGGTATGTATTATCAGCGAGCTTCATTTAAAGAAACATGGGGCTTATTTTGATAGGACCAAGGGGGAGGAAAAACTCAACCATAAGTAATCTAATTTAAATTTAGGTTGGCAAAGCTTTTTATTCAATTACTGCAATTATTGTAAAACTGAATGCTTCCTGTTATTTTCAGATGCTGTATAATCTTTTTTGAATTCCAACACTGCTTCTTTGGAAATTCGAAAAGCCGTCTCAGGAGCTTACAGAAATGAATAATGAAAAGAAATCTTTTTATGAGAACTGAAAATCAAATTAGAAATTAGGATTTTGAAGGTGTCCATCCTTCTTTCTCTAGAGACTACTTTTCAAAAAACACCAAAGGAGAAGAGTTCAGACCTTTAAGCTTATCTTGACAGTCACCAAGTATTTTAAAATTAGAGGTTTTGTCAGAGGCAGTTAGAAATGCTACTGTGTCACTGAAAATCCCATCATCACTATCATTTATGTATGTCTTTTGTGGAATAAGCTAAAACACAGAAATATTAACTCAAGCTTGTAAAACAATTGCAAGAGGAGGCAGTCTTACCTATTTAGACTAAACAATAACACAATCTACCTCCTGTTTGGTTTTACCTTTTTTTTTTTTAAAGTCTGTTCAGGTCCAACATGTTGTTCTTAACAAAGCCCAGGTTCAAATTGTATGGAAGTAACTACACTGAGGAGACCAAAAAGGAATTGATATACTGCAGAGATAAAATATAATACCTATAGTATAGAAATGAAGACTGTGGTTTACCTGTGTGGGTACTCAACCACATATAGAACTATAAACGTGTATGCAACTCGCTTCTTTGAGATCTTAAATTCATTCCCACAAATCCAGCTATTTAGTCAACCATGACATGACTGCCTCCAGAAATGATCTGCAGAAGACACAAGTTGAAGGACTTGATGTCGAAGGTGTCGCAGCTATTTCAAGTTACCCTAAGACACATGCTCCTCAGTTATTGTCATTTTTCAGTTAGCTCAAATTTTTAGGAAGAGTATAATCCAAAACACATTGCTAGTGTCTAAGTTGCACATGGTATAAAATAGACAGTAAATTCTAAGAAGTCAGTAGGCAAGGATTAAAGTACGGAATAAAATGTTGGCTTCACGATTATTCAGTCCTCAGGGCATAAACACTTTCATTCAAAAATCGGTTCCCTTGGACCTTAGTCATAGAGAGAACATTTTTTTATTTACAGTATTTCTTAGAGGACACTGGCCATAAAAGCTGCTGAATATATTATAAGCTTGCAGAATTTTTCAAAATCATGTAATAGCTTAGTTTCTTGCCATTTCCCCGGATCAATTCCAGAAACACTATTTCTAGAAAAGTAATCTTTTTTTTTTTTAAAAATGCCTAAAGCTAAAATATGGAACATACAGGTCAGTGATTTTGATTAAGTGGAGAAGAAGATCTAGCTTTGTAGTTCTTGTTTATGAATATCGTGTAGTGAGGTTCCACCTCAAGCTGTTTTTGATCTACAGATAGCCATTGAAAGATTTTCGACTTATCTACACATGAAAACCTAGTTTGATATTCAAATATATAGCTGACTCAGAGGTCTTCCTGATTGAATAACAAATTAACTAAAAAAACCTTCAAACTTTTTCCCAATTTATTTTAATTAATCCATGTATTGGATTTTTAACCTTACTTTTTCTTGTTCAAGAAAAAAATAAAATACAGAATACAAGCTCCCTTGCATTTCCATAACAGAAATGTTGTTGAGTGCTAGAGATTTGTTGTTTGTGGATACTGAAGTTAAGACTTCAGTATTGATATTGACTAAACTGTGTGCTGCATAAGAGACATCTTGCTGTTTATTTATATTTCCTGATGGACTAGACACTTTGTCTCAGTTTGTTAATTGTGTCCCATTGATTTTAATGTATCTTGTTTTGAGCAGATGATTGTAAAAATGTCTCGAATACTCAGAATAGCTTGTGTATGCTCATTATTCTCACATCTCACTTCAGCTATCAAATCTTCCTTTGAGGAAATAAGTAAAATTATATATGTGGTTTTTGTAGTGTTGAGTATTAAGCCATGTCAATCTACCAAAGTCATGTGGTTTTGTTGCATCAATTTTAGAAATCACTCTGCATTCTTCAAACAATACCAGGTCAAATGAGGTATTTTTTTTTAGACTATGTTGAAATACAATTCTGCCTAATTGGTCCTAATCTTGAACAACATTTATAGGTCAGACTCTACTTCACTGCCTCTGGAAAAAAAATAAGTTTCTCACTCATGACAGAGGACAGAAGATAATCCTTCTGCTTTCCTGTTGTTTTAAAATATGACAGAAATCTGCAAGGAAATTCCAAAAAGCAAGACACCTAGAAGACTTTCATCAAGGAAATTCGGGGGTTTAGGTTCAGATGAAAACTTCTGCCAAGATATTGATATGGTTCCATTCATGATCATGGACTTGAGCTCCTCACACAGAAAGCTTCCAGCATAGCAAAGAAAGAGACCAAAGATCTCCTAAGCCCAGGCTAGCATCCTGTCTCTTAGTTCACCTTTTTTTTTCACTTATGGCATGGGATGTTGTCATTCATTTTTTGTATAAGAATGTACAGAGGCAGAGATAATCCTTTTGCGAGATTCTTGATGCTCTCCAAAAATCAATTTCAATGGTGGAAGTAGGAATTTTCTCACGCAGAGACATAAATGTAGGGTCTGATTTTCAAAAGGTCTGAACTGTAAACAGTAGATTCCAAAATTAGGTTTTAACACTTAAAAAAATCAGCATTGCCAACACCTGAGTTCAGGTACATTCATGTGAACATTATGGCCCCTAAATACATATTTTAAAATTGCTGTTTGTCTTCCTTCTTCTTACACTTGTTGAAAATCAAGAGGTGTGTAAAATAATGGAAATATTTCCACTTGTTACTTGCCTTCTCTTCTGCCAGTTCATTAAACATTAGTTCAGTTCATATTTGTTTCAACACAACATTTTTTCACCACAATGAATTTTGTTGTCCATAAAAAATATTTTAATGCCAGTTCAGAAAAAAACAAGGAAATTAAACTGAGCTTTTGTTCAGGTGTTGTCCCCCCAGTATTACTTTAATTCTGATAAATAGTTTGGAATACCATTAACCATTTTCTCTACCTGAAAGCAGTTGAAGAGTGCTGTGGAAGCTCTGATCTATATGGTCCTAAGGGAGTATGACACATTAAATAGGAGCTGGGAATGCTTTAATCACCTTTATTTTCATTGTAGGCCAACACAGTAATTTAAGCAGGAACTCAGCTACTAACCTTGTGTTGTAGTTTGAACCTGACTAGCAGCAAAACACCACAACAACCGTTTGCTCACGCTCCCCCCTCTCAGGAATGGGGGAGAAAATTAAAGAACAATTTAATAACTAAACTACAATAAAATTGAAAATAATAATGATAACAATAATAATAAATACAAATATACAAATGAGTGATACACAGTGCAACTACTCACCACCCAATGAGCAATGACCAAGGCTCAGCCCGTTCCCAGGTAACCATCCCAGAACAAGGAGAGTCCCAAAACCACAATCCCAGAAAAGATAAGAGCCCAAGGGTCCGAAAGACTGAGAGCCAACTGAGAGAGACAACCCTGAGAAAGGCGCGACCCAGAGAGAGACTGCACACTTCCTGACTTCTATATACTAGGCATGACATGCATTATATGGAGTATACTGTTGGCCAATTTGGGTCTCAATCCTAAACCTAAAATTGAATCCTAGGCTAGTAATTGGGGCTGTGCTCCCTCCCAGCCTTCTCCTGCCCCGGCAGACACTGGCACAGCAGAGAAGCTGAAAAGTCCTTGGCTGCCCTGGCAACAACTATAAACATCAGTATGGTATCGGCCTTCTTCTCAGCACAAATCCAAAACACAGTCTCACACTAGCTACTATGAAGAAAGTCAACTCTGCTGCGGCCGAAACCAGGACAGCTTGCTATTTGAATCTCTTTATACTCTTCTCTTTGCTGTAATGGGCAACTCTGTGTCTCTTACACACTCTGCCATCTTCAGATCCTTGCTTTCTGCTTTCTATTCTACATTTATCCTGTTATTAGAAACACATTGTACCTATCATTTTGTCATAGTTTAAAGGCCACTACACAGCCTTTTGCTAAAAATCTCTTAGGCTGAGGCAAGGACAGAGAGGGTTCTTTCACTGCTTATGGTCATGGGAAAGAAACAGACTTGACTTGGGAAAGCAAAAAACCAATTTAATTCACGACCATCCAAAACCAGAACAAGATAATGAGACAGAGAACTACATCTTATAAACACACCTCTCACCCACCCCTCCCTTCTTCCCAGGTCCGAGGGCTTTGTTCCTGATTTCTCTGCTTTCTCCCCCTACCCCCAGCAGTGCAGGGGGGCAGTGAAGGGAGTCTTCTGCTCTGTGCAAAAGGAGAATGATGCATCAGAGAGGAAACACACAAGGTGCTGCTCTAGTCAGGTGCAAATGGGCAGGAAGGATCTGTATCAAACCTTATCTGTAAGCTCCATATAGCTTATATCTATATTCTGCAGAACAACAGTGTGTGTTTGTATACACATAGATGACAGGTATATGTATATAAGAAGAGAGGATGGTGGGAATGAAGAGCAAGAGACAGGGAAAATCCCTTAGAGTCTACACACAATAAAGGCAATACATCATTAACTACTTTATTTTACATATCCCAATAACAGCAGCCAACTCACTACAATGACACTATGATACTACTCAAACCAGTGAAATTTTGCGTAATCCTTTCCAGAAGCACGCTTTTTTGTTTTGTGATCAACAAAAAAAAAAAAAAAAATTGGTGTATTTATTGTGCTTGTAATTGTATCAGAGTCACTGTTTGTTTATAATTGGTCTATAATAAATGATTTAATCTAAGAGGAAATAACTAGCTCTGTTACAAACCATTAATTTTCCCGGACCAAAATTGACACTCTACAAATATAATTTCCAAGTCTAATGCAGGTTTTTTTTTCATCCTCTCCATCCCTCTGCCCTGCTTCTGTCCTGTTTATAAACATCTTGGTTGAGTTAATAAATAAACAAGAGCTGAAATCTTTCATTTTCGTTAGCATGAAGTGGCATTTGTACAGCAATGTTTAGCAAAAAGATCCGAGGTGCTGTCAGATGGAGGATTAACACTGAAACAAAGATCTAAATAAATACATGGTATTTCAAACCAAATTCACTAACCACACATGGGATCACATTTTTAGATAAGGTTCTTGCATTTAATATGAGATAGTACAACACTGTTGTTTGGACTGTGATAAATTGCTCAGTCCATATCTGCTGGGACATAAGACAACAAGATATTATTCTTAACTTCAGAACTGTCAAGCCTGATTATTTCCTGAGGTGCTTGACAGCTTTGGGAGTGATAAAAGAAAGCCACTGTTGGGAAGAGAGGAGGAAGAAAAATAGGGGAACATCTGGAGGTGTTTTTCGTATTCCCCCTGGAAATAATGCAGAGCCTGTGTAATTACAATGGTTTGTTTTGGTTTGTTTTGTTTTTCCTTATGGAAAACAAATCCAGGAAAATGTCATAGAAAGGCCGTAGAAAGGTGTGGCTTTTACTATAAACGTCATCAAGAAAAGAACAGTTAATTTATTGTGGAGCTAATACAAGAACCCCATTCACATAGCCCTCCTGTGATCTCAGTAGGTTTGTCACTGCCTGGACACCAGGTCTACGAAGTCACCGTGCTGGAGCTCTACAGTGGCTGCAGTGGCTCATGTGCAAGTGAGGTGTGCTTTTTTTTTTTTTCTTTCTCCCGAAACAAACATGAAGTTGATGCTTCTTCTAATATCTAACCTCCCTGAAAAGAGAATGCCAACATTTTTTTCCTGAGGAATTTCTGGTCTGATTTCTTATTTGTGTTTGTGTCAAGAAAGCTAGCTTCTCCACTGCTCTTTGCTTCTTGTTGGTTTCTGCTGGCTGTTATAGTTGCCAGGAAAATGAAAGGTCACTGACAACATTCTGTGCTGTGTGCTAAAGTACACCAGAAATTTCAGTTCACTATTAAGTGAGACTGAATAGAGAGTTTAACAGAGCAGCAAGCAGCAAAAGGACCTTCAGAAGTGCATAAAAGACAGGGAAGGGGCTGTTAAGTAGGGTTTTCTCAAGAAATAGACCATATGAGTATAAATATTGGCAACATTCTCTGAACTCAATTGCATTTTAGCCAAAGGGAGTGAGGCACCTGTAAGATGCCTGTCCCAGGTCTGCTGTCATACTGGGAGATAAGAAGTATCCAAGTCTACACTTAATCTCGAGAAACATTAGGGATTGGTGAAAGTTTGGCCAAATTTGTTTGCTTTTCAGAAGCAATTCACCTTCACCAACTAATTTCTTGATTCTCACTTTGCAGCTACCTGTCATAACATCAAAATGTTCCACTAGTGGTTTTTGTTGTCCAAGAATTAAATTGTAGACTAATCAAACTTTCTCAAGATATTTATTTGTATTATAGTTGTTAGACAGTGGGGAAAAGTCTTCACATCTCTAACATATCTAAGCAAACATTTTTTTTTTCAAATGTGCAAGAAATGCCATAAAATTAAGATATATCTTTCTCTTTCCTCTAGGGTTTCTGAGAAGAAAGAACAATGAAAACACTGTTGTCAAGTAATATTAAGAATAAATGAAATAAAATGCATAAAACCAACATGATTTATAGGAAAACCTGTGGGAGAAAAGTAAAGATGCTGTGGAAATATGATGAATATCAATTGATGAAGGGGGTTCTAGGTAGCATCTCTTGTACAGCACCACTGCTCTGGCCCAGGAAAGGATGTCTGCACAAGACAAGCAGAGTCTGAGCAGTGATACATACAATAAAGGAAAAAAGGAGCATGAAGAATTCGGAATGTACAGCCACAGTAATACACCAGGAAAGATTTTTTAACAGTAATATTTTATGACTGAGAGTTCTATTTAAACTTTGAGAAGGAAATATATATATTATTTTTATGCATTTGTATGTTCGTGTTTTCCATGAAAAGAGCAATAAAACACCTGCTCCTCCCCTGTTCCTTTTGTACTCAGTTGGCCAGGCTGGTTACATGCCTTTGGCTCTGGATACCCAGCCTGAAGAAATCATCTGCCCTTGCCTCCTACAGCACTCATAACTTTAGTAGATAATTTTAAGCTTTGAATTTTTTCTGCAACAGTAGGACATTTATGAGGAAGATGCACTCTTCTGAATTTAAGAGTTCAAGCAACAAGGAATCCATTAGAGAGCTAAATAGGTTTCTTCATTGCAAAAATAAAACACAGCAAAAAGTCATGCTCTATTTGCTAGCTTTGATGGAAACAGGTTTAATGAATGTCTGGCTTTGTAAAACTATGCTTGTGTGGTGCTTTCACAAGATGACTTGGGCACGTTCAAGTGGGGATAATCACTAAATACACTCCTATGCCCTTGTTGGAAAGTCTAGCAGTCTGCTTATTCTCCCAAGAATATTAGTATTTTTTTCCAACATTGTTTTAAACAGCTCTACAACTGAAAAGCTAGGAAGCAGAAAAACATTATTTAACATTACAGTGTTGGGTTTTTTCTGGAGGAAAGGCAACTTTTGAATTTTCTTATGAGAACAGATACATGAGATAAGGAATCTCAAGGATTCTTTAATTAGTATATGTAACTAATATATATATAGGGTATATTTGCAGTTATTTAAGGAATCTTTGACAACCACCAATATCATAACTGGTGTGATGTTTAAAACACTCCTTAGCAATGTTCAGAACAAACATATATATGCCTGCAGGTTAATTTAGATGCAGAAAATATTTTATGATGATTAAGACAGGAATATTTGTGAGTCTCATCTTTATTTGTGGTGTATTTTACAATGAGTGGAGCAAATTATTCTATACAGTCTTTGTTGTCGTCGTTGTTGTTGTTGTGTATTTTTTTAACATTGCAGTAATTGCTGAAGTATTTATCTTCTGCGTGTCAGAAAGCATAACTGACTGAGATGGCCCTAATGCTTTGCAAGGTATTTACACCTCATTATATTTTCTTATTTCTAAATGTCATACTTTAATAGTACATTATAGCAATCTAGTCAGGAGGACATTTTGATATTTCTTGGGATGTACAGTCCACCAAGATTATGGAATAAAATACAGGGATAAAAGGACAACCATAATTCGTATAAAATTTTGGAGTAGTTTGGGTCAGCTGGTGTGTAATTGAACAAAAATTAAAAGTATCAACAACACTGAGAGATTGAGTGCTTACCCTGAAATTAAATTAGTTTCACTTTTTCGTTTAAAAATTGGTATATTATTTCATTAAAACTATCCTGCTTAAAAAAAAATAAATAAAAAAAGACAGAAATCTCTCAAGCACCTTCATTTGTGCCATAATTATACACTGGGTCAAGATCATTGCTTTTATTGCAGCTTTCTGTTTTATAGTTGAATTCCTCGTTGCTCTGGGATAGATTGTGTTATCAATCCTAAGAAGGCTGGAACCAAATAAAAATCTGGATTGCCAGATTTAGAGTTGGGTGTGTGGATCACACACTACAGATTAATTTTGGCTTTACGAGTTAAGAATAGTGAAAATTATATAGCCCTTAAAAATTCAGGATTGGGGAACATAAGAGAACTGTCAATGAAGTTTATGGATCCTCTGAAGTCTGAAAGCTGAGGGCTGTTTAGAACCATTTTTTTCTTCTACGTTTTTTAGAGAGAAGCCGGAAGATCAGGTCCAGATCTGAAGGAGTCTTTGACTATAGTCTGAAGCTAATCTCAGCTTCTGTATCTTTCTTTCACTCACTTGTTCTTTTGGTTGGTCACCCTTTTTCTCACTTGTGCTTTCCTGCTCAGACTTACACCTTGTAAGCATTTCCGGATTCAAATGGAAGAGTGTGACTCGAAAGTACCATGTCAGAAATTCCCATTTTATGTTGTCTTTTACAGAGTGTTACAGTGGATCTAAAAAGGCTTCAAACTAAACAAGATCAATTTTTATGTAGGTTCAGGAGGTCTGTTTGGGTATTTTGGGGGGGGGGTTTGGGGGTGATAGTTTTGTTTCCTTCTTCTTTTTTTTTTTTTTTTTTTTAAGTTTAAGCTGTGCCATATCTATTCCTGAGTGCACAGGGCACATGGAGCAATGGCATTAATTTCATTCTCATAGTGGATTATGTTGAAAGCAAAGATATTCAGTATTATACTATTTCATTTGTTGTTAAGGGGAAAATGGTCATATAGAAATCAAAATCTTCAAAAAGAGTATAAGACATGCTTCAGTAAAGGAATAAAACTAGAAAAGGAAAGGAAGGGGTTTCGGTTTTGCTTAAGAGAAGAGTTTGAAATCCACTGGCACACGCTTTGAATGTATATCTGACTGAACAGAACATAAAGATATAGAAGTCTGAGTTATGCAGTGTAATAAATCTATGACATTTATGAGTGGTGAAAAACATGGAAATATACAGAACAAAATCAAGATGCTAAGAACTATTAATCAAGACCACAAGAAAGGCAAAGAAGAAAAATTATTTAAATGCAATAGGCAACTGAGTAATAAACAAGAGGAATTACCTACCACATAGGAAATTTCTTATCATCTGCATATTAAAATAATTGTTCATAATCTCTTAGCGGGTAATCTGAGTGGGTAAAAAGGTTGGAGGATTCAAATGAAGTGAAAAATGATGTGTGTTTCTAGAGCATTGGGAGCTCAGAAATAAATTATTTTATTTTATTATGGGTCTGCATCTTAGCAAATGAAACATAAGATACGTCTCTAATCTGATAGATGCTGCAACTACTACAGATCATTGAATCCCGTTAAAGAAGATAAATTACACCCCTAAGCACTGATTTACAAAATGTGGTGGTGGGAAAAACTACACTATTACTGAGACTTTAGTCTGAGTTGCTTGCTTAACACCACTTACTACCAAGGCTTGTATCAACTGCTGAACTTAGAGACAATATTTTCCTAACTTTGGAAAGAGCTGCAGACATGACGGTAAAATCTGCTTTAAAACAATGAAAGTGAGTTCATCACAGAACTATAAAACTTGCAATTAGTGTCTCAGATGCCAATGACTTCCTGCCATGTGTTATGTGCATAGAGAGCAAAGTCTGAATAAGAAATGCAAATTTTTGTCATTTTAGAAGGTGGATTATTTTGATGCAAATCAACTAAAAAAAAGTTGAAGNGATTAAAACAGTTTTGATAGCACAGCGATTTTTTAGTTATTGTTGAGCGGTACCTCCATTGGATCAAGGCCTTTTCTGCTTCTCACACCGGCCTACCAGTGCACAGGCTGGAGTGCACAAGTTGGGAGAGGACACAGCTAGGACAACTGGCCCAACAGCCCAAGGAGATATCCCATACCATATGATGTGTTGTTCAGCAATAAAAAGCTGGGGGAGGAAGGAGGGACATTCTGAGTGATGGCATTTGTCTTCACACGTAACCGTTACCTGTGATGAAGCCTCGCTTCCCTAGAGATGGCTTAGCCTGCCACTGAGAAGTAGTGAATTTAATGCCTTATTTTGCTTTCCTTACACGCATGGCTTTTGTTTCACCTATTAAACTGTCTTTATCTCAAACCACGAGTTTTCTTTTTTACCCTGTCAAGTCTCTCCACCATCCCGCTGGGAGGGAGAGACGGAAGGAGGGAGGGAGTGAGTGGTTGTCTGGGACTGCCCGTCTTTTGGGGGTTAAAGCACCACATATGTGAAAAATATAATTAGTAAGACCCTAGGTGCTAGAAAGTGCAAAAAATAAAATGGTGGAGGATTTTAAATGCACAGTGGAAGTATGAGACCAGGAGAGTTAAGGTCTGTAAGAATGAATATCTGAAACATATCTGGTTTAAAGGGTGTGCTCAGTGGGTTTTGGACCATTAATAAAAGGTAGAGATACAGAGTTGCCAATATTGCAGAAAAAGCAGAATTATTTATACTTTCCTGGAAAATAGATAGGTAATGTATTTTTATTAAAGATGGTGCCAGTGACAGATAAATAGTTTTTCTTCTGGAATTAATATAATAAGATGTCAAGAGTAAGTCCTAAAGCTGTCGTTTCGTAAATCAGCAGGCCACACAATTCTATACGTGTGTGTATATATACATATATATATATATGCCTGTAAACAATATTATGTATGTGCCAGCATGTATCAGAATAAAAAAAGAATTTGCATGAAACCCTCTAAACAATTTGGGCAGATCTAATGAATTGTGGAAGAGGGAAGACACTTCAAAGAGATTAAAAAAAAATGAACACATTTTGCCAAAATTTTGGAACTGTGGAGAGGAACAATCTCTGCTGTGCTGTCAGTGATGACACACAGAGAGGAATGGGATGGCTATCAAGAAATTAAGTTAACAAAAACTTAAGAAGCAAAATGTAATTAACGTGAGCAGTTTTATATAAAACAAATGTTGTAAAATTAAACTGATATCTTCATTACAGAACTTCACATAACTTGATGGTGAAAACCAACCGATGAATACTTGGAGGCTTCTGCAAATATTGATGCTGCATAACATCTTGATTTGGAAAACGGGATGATACAGTACTACAGAGTCACATGCATGCTTAATGAACTAAAACCGGTTAAAAACAATTTGTTTGAATGTATTTTGGAAAATAAATACTTCAATTACACCATGCCCATTGGAGTTGCAGAAGGAACTAATTCAGGAATTTCCTATGGTTTGCATTATGCAAGTGATGAACAGGGGTGTTGGCAACAGGCCCTCCTGGCTGCATAAGTTACTGAATCTATTATTTTTGACAATGCTTCATATGACTTAAATTTTAGGCTTTCAAAGGGCCAAAAGGAGTTAAATTTTGGCTTTTGTTTACTTCCAGACAGAAGATGGTCCTATACCCCTTCTTCCACTTTGAGAATTGTAGCTGTCCTCTGTATACAGATGTCATACATTCACTTCCTAATATTAGTTACTACAGCTAGAATGCATTTTTGGATACAGCCCAAATGGCAGTAACATGCAAGCATTGGAATCACTTAGGTACTCTGGAAAAAACTGCCTCATATAAGTTGATCTAATTTCTGGCATTCCTTGTTTGTATTTACCACATAGGACAACAGTAAGGGACTTATAAGCTCATTAACGTAAAATGACGGAATTACTTGTAAAATGCAAAATGTATTGCAAGTACTAATGTGTGTTCATGTGTGTACAGCATTATAAGTTACACATTTTATAATTATTTAGGAAGATAAATGTTTTTAAAATATGAGAGTTTCAGCTTTGGATTAACTGTTACACTGCAGAAATTTCCATTTTTAAAAGTATCTTTTGAAGAATTAGAAGGTTTTATCTTCAGATAATATTTTGATGTCTGATCATCATCTATCTTTCTAAAAAAATGGTAGCATTTACTGATGTTGTTTCTTATGAAATTGGAATAACGTCTTCCTTTGAGCTTCCTAGTGACAATATTTTTAATGATTTTGCTTCTGCTTTCTGCCTTCCATTGCAAATTTCAAAAGTGGGCTGCCTTCCTTCTCTGTAAGATTCAAAACTTTGAAGGGAAAGGTAATCCTAAGGCTGACTAAATAAAAAGTATAAAAGCACCTGCCAAAGTGTTGAAGATCAAGGAGACAGCTGCAATTTCAAAAGTGAAGCTTTAAAGCTTCAATGTATGTGAAAAGAAAAAAGCTTGCCTTAATCTGTCATAAAATACCTTTTGTCATAGCAAGTAATAAAAACAACACTGAGAACTGAGCATTAGCACAGAGAATGCTTCTACTTTTAAGTCATCGAAAATGAGCTGCAATTCAAAGGAAAAAGTTGTGTTTGGACAGTCATACTGTCCAATAAAGGGGGAAAAAAAAAGGAATAAACAAACCAAAATACACACACATCAAGAAATAAGCACATTTTGTCAAATACAGGTTGTATTTTCAGCTAGATTTTTCATTCTTTACCCATGAAAAATAAAATGTATCAGATATCCTGCTCATGAAGTAAGCTAATGTAGTTCAACATTAAATTTGGGTTTATTCTCTGAACATCCAATCAAACGGATTATCCCGTATACTTGGTGATAAAAAGACCACTTAAAAATTGACCAGATGTAAGAAGAAATAATAAATATTTAGAACAAAAAGGAGAGAGAGAATTTGAAAAGGCAGCACAAAACTGGACTAACTGGAGTAGATTTGAACAAAGCTATTAAGTTTGAAATCCTTTCTAAAAGCTATAAAGCAGCATAACTATTAAATATGTTAGTGAACACATGATCACCTAATGAATTTGTTAAATTTCAAATCTACTTTCAAGTAATTCTGGTATCATGGGTAATTTCCCTATTAATACAATTAAATTAATTTTTGAAGCAAAGCCCAGCCTGTTGTTCATGTCAAACATTTTTTTTTATTTTGTTTTCAATTGTCTTTCCCTTGCTCTGGTATAAGGGCATAGCACTTGCAATGAACATCTCAGTCAACAAAGAATGTTCTGCTGAATATTACTGTATATGTTGGCACTATTGTATCTCACTGCTTAATTTTTTAAAAAATAAATTAGAATAATTTTTATAAAATGAACATTTTGCATTAGTGCTAGAGTTTTTCCATTTAATTCATGCTCTCTTAGTTCTTTGACTGTAACCTTTTAGCAATGTTACTTTTTTGGTAGGGCCTTTTACATATATCCTGAGACTTAGTGTATGAATAATTCATGCCATGAAGCCATGACTGAATATCAAAATCTGAAGTTAAAGAGTAAATTGAGCTCTTTGTACCTGGATCAAGACTAGTATGTGAATGCTTATTAGTCAGTGTAGGTACAAGTTCTTGCTTTTCAGAGCTACTTATGAATGTTCATGACAGATTTTTTCTTCTCCTAGCAGGAGTACAGATAGCCACAACATCACAAATTAGTGCACAGGTAGGACTTCTGTGACTTCATAAAGTTAATTTTGTAAGGAGATACATGCTCAGAGTCCCCAAGAAAGACTCCAAAGTGACTGACTGCTTAAACCTGACTGCATACAGCTTAGGTATTATTTTTTTCTTGTTTTTTGGTTTTTGTTTTTTTAATTAATCCTCTTATAAATAGGTTAATGCACAGTCCACATGTAGCCAGGAAAAGACAAATGCACAAATTATTGAAAAAACTACATATAATTGTTATAGTACCAAATTAGGAGATAATCTATTCTGAAGATGTCTTTTCAAGTTTTACTGAGTATTTTTAGTTAAGGGCTTGATAATGGAGTAGGGTATAGCCTCGTACACTTACTTTGAAGGGCAGTGTCAGAAAAAAGTGGAATAAAACTAATTTCTTAGTTATATACCTATATGTAACCCATAGGGTTTTCTGCCCTTGGATGACAGAAGACACAAATTCCTAAGATTTCTTTAATTTATTTGACCATAAATATAAGCAAAATATTCTCCATCTCTTAAGCGTGTAGAAATATGTGTAATACAGCATTCCTCAGCTAAGGGATGAACAAGCTTGTAGTGGTGGGTTAAGCCTGGCTGGACACCAGGTGTCTGCCAAGCCTCTCTATTACTCCCTTCCTCAGAAGAACAAGGGGGAAGAAAATAGGATGAAAAAATAAAGGCAGTTTGATAAAGTAAAAAGCCAGGGTCACACAGGGAAGCAAAGGAAAAGAAAGATTTTATTCTCTACTTCCCATCAGCAAGTGATCTCCAGCCACTTCCCAGGAAGTAGGGAATATGTGTAGCGGTTGCTTCAGGAGACAAACAACATACTAATGAATGCTCCCCACTTCGTCCTTTCCTTTAGCTTTTATTGCTGAGCTGACGCCATATGGTATATGACCATATCCTCTTGGTCAATTTGGGTCATACTGTCCTGGCTCTGTCCCTCCCAAGATCCTGCCCACCCCTGGAGTCCTGAGCCTACTGGGCAGGGGGTGGATGGGTGTTGGGGAGACAGTCTTGATGAGGTGTGATCACTGCTAAACAGTCGTCAAAACACTGGAGTTATCAACACGTTTCTAGCTACCAGTGTGGCACAGCACTATGAGGGCTGCTATGAAGAAAATTAACTCCATCTCAGCCAGATCTATAACAATTTTCTACAGAATTATAATAGTTTCATTAATTATTATTTTAGATACGTATTTAAGCTTATCCTCCATAGTCAATAATTAATTTTACAAAAACTTGTGTTTAACAAATATATACCTGCTGACTTCTCTTTCTTCCTTGTCTTCTTAGCTTTGTTACAATAATGAGTTATTTTCCTTTTGATATTGTAAATTTGACTATGGTAAAGCAAAAGTTACATTACAGTTACACCTTCAGCAGAAATCTCTCTTAAAAAGTAATGGGCGACAATATTTCTGAGTAGGAAACATAATCTGATATTTCAGGAAACATTTTAATATAAATCATTTGAATGTGTATTCATGCACATCACTGTGGCAAGCTGAGGAAGGGGCGTAGTCTGCAATAATTTACTATATAAAGTTCATACATTTTAATAATGAAACCAAGTGCCATAGAGAATATGGAGAATCTAAGTAAAAGATTCGAGAAAAGGAGTAGCCAGGATGTGTGTATTAGGGAGACGAAGATAAATTGGTAGAAATTGATCATACAGAATTATTATCCACATGAAATAAAAAGTGATTGGAACACTCTGCTCCACTTATCACATGCTACACCTGCAGGAAGAATTTTGCTATAAACTTTGTTCCTCTTCTCTGATGAGAAGGTTTAAATTTAAATTCTCAAATCTATGATTTTACAGCATTACATTTACCTTCAGCTAAATTAAACAAGTTTTATTTTACATTTTATTTAGGAGGCAAGGATGGAAAGGCTATAGATACAAATGTCAAGAATGCTCTGCAGACCAATTTGAATAGGTTATCCCAAAAGTGGGCTTTTTATTATATTAATCCCATGAGACAGTGCAGTAAAAGCCACTTCTCTAGTGTATGTCAGGAAAGTGAAGAGTACTTCATTTCACTTTTGCCTGTGAATACTAGAAATGTGTAGTACCATCAGCCTACAAAGAAAGAAAATATCTGAAAGAGACAAGTGCCAGCAAAAAATGTTTTCGGTCTCTTTGCAGAGTATTCCTGTTATTAATGTACTTGTTAGGAACAGTTGAATGATCTAGTGAAGCACTGAGAGAGACAGGAATGGAATATGGAGTACCAAACTGAAGAAGAGAGCAGATGGATTTCTAAGGCTTAAATATAGGGAACATGGACAGCAATCTATCAAAACAGTCTCTCTTACACAGTCGTGTTTACACACAGATGCAGATAATAAAAAATTCTATAACCAGAATTTAAAGCCAGTGTCAAGTCTTCACTTTTTCCAAGATCCTTAAACTTTGACAGTGTGCAGAAGAAAGCATAGGACCAGGTATGATGCTGTCTGAAATACCATCCAGCACTTCTCTTATAGACAGTGATGTTACAGACTTAGCCCTAAAATCCATGATTTTAATGAAAGTCATCAAAACCTTAAGTACCTTGTTCACTTGACTCATGTACGCAGGACTTACCATTTCCATAGTGAGAATCAGCCATTCAAAGCCCTCAGAACTGCATGTTTTCTCAGGATGCTGATCAGCAAAGCTAGGTGTTTACATCACTTTCCCTGCACAAAGACCTGTTGCTTACTACTCTGATGCTTGATCGCAGTCGCAGGGTGAGACTGTCCTAACAAAGAGATTTCGGTGGTTTGATAGTATAACCAACGTCCAAATGGCGTTCCGGTACTGCTGTTTTATCCAGTTATACTGGATAACGTGAGTTTTAATGATAAAGTAGCTTAGGAATGGGCAGAAGGATATAGTTAAGGATTTACAGGCCAAACCAGTTTTCTGAATACAAACAAGCCAATACTATAAAGGAAACACTATAAAGGGCTTTTTTTCCCCCCAGTTTTCAACATCAGACATTGAAAGGCTACTGCCTCTCATGATATGATGGGCCTGAGGTTAGTGCAGTAAATACTGCACGTGACAACAGGATTGTACAGTCAAAGGAGTTCAGATGGCTGTTAAGATGAAAGACAGATTAGTGTCTAAGGTGCTGGTGTTGGTCCTTAAGTCTCTGAAATGGGTACATAACGTTTCAGGTTTTTTTTCCTCAGAATACTTACTTTCAGTGCATTTCAGAGCAAGATGAGGAAATGACAAAATGGACAGGTGGTGCAACTTCTTAAACCCTGTCCTGTCTTGAATAAGACGTGCACTTCAAGTGTTTGCTCCTTCTGACCTTAGGAGGAGAATGGCAATAGCCACAAGAGGAACACGCACAAACAGAATGCTGTTGTTGAGTGCTTCATAACAACAATTCATATACATAATAACAATTTCCAGCAAAGAGCCTTAACATAACTCCCTGCTGAGCTACAGAAGCTTAGTAGTTACCCTAAATTATCTGCAAACACATAAATGATGCTGAAGTCACTACATTTTTCATTTGGAAAAGGAAGTCTCTTGGTAACTGCTTAGTTTTTTTCTAAATATGGCACATCAGCGTCAGTTTTGGGTTTTGTTTGGTTGTTCGGTTTTTTTGTTTTTTGTTGTTATCCTTTAGGAGTGAAGACCTGCCTGTAGAGAACAGATTATTACCTTGACTCATAAAATCAATTAAGAACTTTCTCTTCTTGTCAATAGCTATATTGTGCACAATAGGTTTAGAAGCAGCTCTCAGATTTCTATTCACTTATTTCTAGACAGAATTATAAACATTCTAAATAATCAAACAACCTCAGTATCTTCACAAATCATGGATTACATACATCAGTATTTCTGAAATTAGCTCCTTCAGAGTAAACAGGGCAAAAGCATGCTACCAACTTAAGAAATACTAATGAGCAGTATGAGGAATAAAGTGGAAAGTGGAGCAAAAATATTCAGTTATGCCTATGCATACATGCTTCGACCCCTGCTACTAAATTATGTAGAGCACAAGGAAAATTTTAACTGATTTGTTAAGGATGATTCTCCTAAGAGTACAAAACTTCTGCATTGCGGAAGCTGCATTACAACATTACTGCATTACAGCAACAGCTTTATATTGTACAAACTTGAGCAAAGCTGTTTGTCTAAGTTCCAGGGACTGTATCAGACATGGGAGGTTATTTTTCACTGACTGCTAGTGTAATTTCATTTCCTACTACCTTGAACGGAAACCACTCCTCAGCAGGCAATATTTTGCTGGTATTTCCTCTAATTGACACTGGTCATGGAAAAGTAACATTGTAAAGCATCATGTGGCCAGAAAATGCTGATTTAGAGGATCCTGCTGAACACACACAGCCCTTTCAGAAATCTTTCGTCCTTTTCCCTTTTATACTCTGCCTGATCTCATGGTTTTGTCACAAAATCTGAAGCAAAACAGTAAACTGAAAAAAAGTATCTACTGATTCTGGTGTTTTCAGAGTTCTGAATTTTCATTCATGGACACTATAAATTCTTCATTGTATATATACATAAAGTACTGTCCAGGGTGGGTGAC
>VZTO01019872.1:0-20618 GCA_013400615.1 Syrrhaptes paradoxus | reverse complement strand
TGAGTGAATGATGTGTTACCCTCCTTTTTTGTTCAGTGTTCAGTTTCAGTTTCTTTTTGATTTGTACACCAATTCTAAACACATATTGATAACATTATGGCACCTTGTGCAACTCCTGTATATTAATTGTTTGGAAGCTTAGATACCAGTCATCAGTGTTTATCCCTACAGACTACCAACCTACATTTCAGATATAGAAGACCACTGGGTTTAGTGGACCCATGTGTGAAAAAGGAAAATTATTAGAATTGTAAGAGGATCTGAATAGTTTAGTTAACAAGCTTTTCAGTATTTCCTTAGTTGAAACATTAATTATAGTGCCAGTTTCATGTGCAAACCTGAAACAGCATTCAGTACTAAATAATTTTTGAAAATATTTACAACAAACATAGCACCTACATGCAAAACATTAACAAGACAAAAAGAGAAGCAATACTCCTGTTTGCATTGGTGCACAAGTTAACAAGTTATCAAGGTTACCAAATAAACAGTATTTTTTTTATATTTTCCGTAAATGGCATGTAAATATTAAATAGATTCTGCCCTGTTGTACATGAAGGATTGTTAAACGTCTGCACTTGTAGTAACAATCAGTGACTGATTTTTTTAATCAAGATGGTTCATTTTTGTTCTAGGTTGTTAAAGGAATATTCAGGTTTTGTGTTCACACCTCGCTCAAGAGAAGAACTTCCACCAAATTTTCCCAGTGATATCCCTGGAATTTGCTATTTTCTGGATGCTTATATTCAAGGAACAAACTCACAGACTTGGTTTCAAAAGAGAGATTTGGGACATGGAAATGCCAATTTTTTGGGTGAGGAAACAGGAATAGACTAAACTGTACATTCACAAGTGTATAAAATAAACTTATGAATATTTTGATTTTTTTTAATAAATGGAAAAATTTTTTAAATGTATGAAACATGAAAGCACTTTAGATTGTTAACACCTGAAAGCCAGTATTAAAATTTCAGGAAGTATGTCACTGACTACTTTTTATTTTTCCTTTGCATAAGGAACATAGTCACTAAACTAATATTGCAACTTCACTGTTGAAAATGCTACTAAAAAATACATTTTCCCTGTGGTAATTTGTAAGTGCTATGTAACAACACTCTCAGTTCTCTGTGTGTTGAGAATTCTAGATGTATTGTACATGCAGTGTGTCAGGAAATGTAATGTGCAAGCGATGCAGCCACATGCAGTGTTGTGAGCTGGTGCTTACCAATGACTATTAAAAGCATACTTTCTTAGTGATTCCATAAGAAGATATCCATTAAAATATTGTCATTGCTATTACATACTCCTTCCAGTGCATCACTTGGGCCCCATCCTAGAAGCTGCTGACCATCTTCTAAGAGTGACTGGAGTCATGTGTTGAGGGTGCTCAGCTTCTGGATCAGGCTGCTAATTAAAGCTAATATACATATACAGAGCAGAGTTTGCTGCTTATTGTTTCATGAACTTTATTTTGTGTATAAAATTAATATAGATTAAAACACGGTATAATCACATACTAAAGTATCTGTAATCATCAAACAATGTTTTAGTTCTTGGGGTTTTTAAAATACTTTACAAAAAATAATAATATCCACTTGCTATTATGTATTAGAGCAATAAATGTTTTCTTTTTGTTGTCATTTAAGTTTGAAATGTTTTTAAAAAGTGTAATAAAACGTGCTTTGGAGTGTTTGCTTAGGAAGGAAGCTCCAGTTAGACTGTATAAAATGGAACAGAAGCACACCAGTTTAGAGCTATGATCCTTATTTAAAAGCACAGCAATGTGGGTATGGCATGTTATTGAAATGCCTATGGTAGACTCACTTTAAAGTTGCCCAGGGAATCTACAGATGAACATAAATGCTTTAAAACATATGAACACATATACAAAGTATTAATATTACTACAGTACAAGCTTTTCTATTGTAGATGGTGGAGCATGAGTGGAGAACTTTCAAGGGTCTGCCTCTGGAACTAGCAGAAAAGAGTTAGTTATGAGACCTGAGTTTTGGATTCTGCCTCTCTAGCCGATCCATCTGCATAGAAATTTCTCTGTGCCATACAGTTTGATCCCAACTGCAGGCTGGAGAACATACAAAGATTTCCAGTAGCATCAGATATTACTAGCTATTGTTCTAACCTCTTAAACTCTTGGGTTTTGGCACATCAAGCCATAAAAGTCTTTCTTCAAGCTAATTGCCACTGAATCATATTTTGTTCTCTGAATATTTACAGGGAGCAATTACATTAGACTAAGGTGCCATTCTGTTAAAGCTCGATATACTGTTTTATCCTACTATATTGCAGTAAAACTCATACAGAACATGTAGCATCAGAGCCTTGAGAAAAATTTTTATAAGAGAATAGCACTAAGAACATTTTAAAAGCATATTTTAATTCAAACTTCCTGTAAGCAGCATTTGAACAAAACTTGAAACAGTGAATTCTGCTATTGCTTGAGGTCTCCTGTATCCATCCAAGATGCTTAAAAATAATTCTGTGACACAAAAATGGAACCTGAAAGTCTCTCTATTGTACATATACACCTCTCTCTCTTGCACATGCCATATATGAACATGCACATATACAAGCATATGTATTCGTAACATTTTTAACAGCAGTGTTTCAAAGAAACAACAACTCTGCAAATCTTGGTGACCGATCTTTGCAATACTATTTTGGTCAGAAAATTCTGTTCTACTGACATAAGTACACAGAGGCTAGTAGCAGTCCCGTGTAGGTGCTCCTGGATTTAAAAATGCGGGAGTATTCGACTACTGACTTGACTACTGACTCTTCAGCAGACTCACAATATTAAGCCAGTAATGACTGAAGTCAGTAGGAATCTATCCATCCCTATCCTCTGTTGAATGTCAAAAAAACCCAAATAGGCTTTTAAATAAAAAGGATTTCTTTCTCTATATCTACTGAATGGGAGGGACTCCTGGGAGTGAATGTTCCTTTCTCCCTAGGAAAGAACTATTGGTGGACTGGATGATGGCCATTCTCAAAGCCAGATTTCATATAAATCTGTCATTCAGCAGGATGTTCACCATGACAGCACCTGACACCTTCTTAAGTGTATCTCTGGAAAATACAACATGCCCTGTACCGAAGTTCTTATTACAGACCAAATTAATCTTCCAACATTATTTTTTTTAACTCTCTTTTTTAATACACCCTAGTCTACTTTACCAGCTAGGATAGAATCGCTGTAGAATTCCTTTTGTATATTTCAATCACTTTTTTCTAAAAAGTTCAAAACATTCCCATGTCTACTTCAGCCTTAGTTCAGAGAATCCTGATAAGGTGCTTAAGTGTACACATAAAGCTATATGCTTGAATGTTGGTGAAGTAAATAGGATTTAGGCACCTATTTAAGACAACGATTAAAGAAAGTGCTTTAAAAATGTACCTGTCATGCAAAAGAAAACCCCCCACAAGTCTGTGTTTAACTTCAAGCATAACTTCAGAACTTAGGTCTCACTTAAACTGTTCTACTGTTTAAAGTTTTTTGCTGAATGAATATGCATTTAATAAGAGACAATTATTTTTAACTAGTCTTTTCACTTAGGTCTTAGTCCTTTCATTTTTTAACTAATCTTTTCACTTAAAGCAAATGGAAAAAAAAAAAAGGAATCAGAAAGCCAATAAGCATATTGTTGAGATAAACAAAAAGGCAATTTACTGATATAATGCCGAGAGATTTCGCAAGAAAATAAAATAGTTGCTTTTAAGCTGATGTCTTGTATAGTATTATGTTGTATTATATTATGAAAGTCTTCAGAGAGTATGCAGTGCCATTTATATAAATACATATGTATCTTAGTATTTATGTCCAAAACCAGTTTTGTTATTATGTGAATTTTTATTTTAGTAGTTCATGAAGATTCTGTGGGGCTGATTTCAGTTCATATTTACATTATGTGATGGAAGATACATTTTTATCACACTGGGGTTTTTTGCCAAAGAGGTGTAAATGGCCCTTGAAATAAATAAAAAAAATGGGTTATTTGAATCTTAACAGTGACATAGCTAAAGTAAAAGCTATAGCAAAAGAATTCAGTTAATTTTATTCCATTCAGGCAAGATCCGATATGATCTCACGGAAATGTTGGAAAAAAATTCTCATTGCTGGTGTCAGAGGAAGTGCAATTAGTGTGGAGCTCATGTTTTCTTTCGGTCTCAACTGCTGTGCAAAACCAAACCAAACGAACTCAGAGAAACTGACAAAACAGTGAAGTGCACAGATAATCAAGCCCCAGGACAGATCAACTTTCTCCTGTGAAATCTTACAAAAGAAGAATTCAGACCTCCCTCAAACCCAGTTTATTTCTCCCATCACTTTTTTTTTCATTCTCTGCAGAAACAACTGCAACAAATAGTACAGGAGGCAAAATCGGTATTTCCAGATGAAAGCCATCAGAATTAACGGGAATTACTCTTGAATCTTGGCAAGGGGACCCTTTTTCAAACCTCACCCATCCTATAAGCTAGCAGGCCGCTGTAGCTGCTACCATTTTTTGTGCCGCCTCATTGTTCTGAAAAAGCAGTGGAAGGGGAGTTTGTTGTTTCCTTCCAACAGCAATAATTTTTTGTGGCTATTTGCCATATAGCGTACAAGGGACTGTGTTGCTTTCAAAGCCCTGCTCCAGGTTATCAGAAGGCAGCTTGACAGGAAACAAATTTAAGTTTGAGGCTGTTTCTGAAATGCAAGCTAGGACTTTCTTTTCTACCTTTAAAGTCTGCAAGATGTGTGACACAACAGGCTTTAGAGAACTCTGAAAACATCTCTGATGGTATGGCTGCACACAAATGAATAGAAAAAATCAGATGTAAGATGTATTTTTTTTTAAATTTCATCCCATTTGCATGAATTCACTGGCAGTCCTTTTCTGCAGAGCAAAGGAAGAGAGTAAAACTCACTGTCTTATGTTACTCAGCATTGCTCTGATACTGAAGCACAAATAGAAGATGGAAGATAACCAATGGTTCTGGCACCTCTGCTACATCCAGATGCAATGGTTTAAAGATATGTACTCTTCTGAGCACAAACAGTAGGATCTGAACGTTAAATATGCAGTTAGGCTGGAACACGAGGCTGGAGAGCCAGTCAAAGAAATTATAAACTGGGAAACAATCTAAAACAAAGTAAACAATCCTATAAAGTTGTGTGTCTAATCTGCTTCAGCAGATTTTTGACGCTGACAGTAAAGTTGAGACAGTGGTTTCCTAATATAAATGGAAATGAGGACATTGTTTTGCAGCCCCATTATAAGGCCTCCTTTGAAGATCTGTGCTGAAATTGTTTCCCATCTTCTGAGAGGTACAAAGTTACACATTCTTGCTTCACTACACCAACAAATGCCATGTTAATACCAGTATCCTTCACACACAGCATGCAATGGGAAATAACCTAGAGGAATGCATGCAGTAACATCCCAAGGGTGTGAAAAGGGGCAGATTAAGTCATAGACGCACTTTCACTCTTCAGATTTTTTCAGCCCAAATTAAACCTGCCAAAGAAATAGTGAGGTCAATAACATTCCCAGGAGTTTTGGACTACAAACCTATGAAAATCAACAGGAGTCTTTCCACTGATTGCAGAAGGTGTTAGGGAAGATTTGGACATGTGATTAGTTCACTCTGCATTGCTAAGATTACACTCCTCTTACAGAAGGATGCAACAGAGCCCACAGAGTTTCTCAAATCTGCACAGGTTAGTGCATTACAGAACAGCATTGACACACTGAGGGCTGTTTCAGTCATAGCTTGTGGTTTAGGCCCAGCTGGCAATAAAGCACCACGCAGCCACTTGTTCAATCCTCCCCTCAGTGGGATGGGGAGAATAAAACATAATGAAAAGCTTGGGGGTCAAGACAAGGACAGGGAGGGATCACTCATCAATTATGGTCATTGGCAAAAGAGATTTGACTTGGGGCAAAAATCAATTTAATTCATTACAAATCCAATCAGAGTAGGGTAATGAGAAATAAAACCAAATTTTAAAAACACCTTTCCCCCAGCTCTGCCTTCTTCCCGAGCTCAACTTTACTCCTGATTTCTCTACCTTCTCTTCCCCAGTGGCACAGGAGGACAGGCAATGGAGGTTGCAGTCAGTCCATCAAATGTTTTCTGTGCTCCTCCTTCCTCTTTAGGGGGAGGACTCCATACTCTTCCCCTGCTCCAGTGTGAGCCCCCCCTCCCTTCATGGGATAAAGTCCTCCATCAACTTCTCCAACATGGGTCTTTCCCACAGGCTGCAGTTCCTCATGAACTGCTCCAGCATAGGTCCCTTCTGTGGGGTCCAGTCCTTCAGGAACAGGCTGCTCCAGCATGGGCTTCACATGGAGTCGTGGCTTCCTTCAGGTGCATCCACCTGCTCTGGCGTGGGGTCCTCCCCGGGCTGCAGGTGGATCTGCTCCACCATTGCACTCCATGGCTGCAGGGCACAGCCTGCTGTCTCACCACAGGCTGCAGGGGTATCTCTGCTCCAGCACCTCCTGTGCCTCCTTTCTTTACTGACCCTCATGTCTGCATAGTTGTTTCTCTCACGTCCCATGCCTCTCTCCGCTGCCAGTTCACCATAGTTTTTCTTTCCCCTCTTAAATATGTTATCACAGAGGTGCTACCACCATCACTGACTGGCTCAGCCTTGGCCAGTGGCAGGTCTGACCTGGAGCCAGGGAAGCTTCCACCAGCTTCTCACAGGAACCACCCCTCCAGCCCCTCCCTGCACAACCAAACCCCCCACAGAAACCCAATACACTTGTCAATACCAGTATTGGAAAATGAATGTAATGGTATAGTGAAATAGTGTATAGTGGTACAGTACAAATAATGAATCTTGCTGAAGTGATCTTGAAAACAAAAAGGGCGTATTTCTGCACCTGAGAACGCCAAATGTCAAGTCTCAGACCATTACGATTTGAAACAGAGAACCAGAAAATACCCATAATTCAATTTGATGTCAGTAAAGTAACTTCATTTTCAGCAGGTGAAATCCAGCAATACCATAAAAGGCATTTTTATTCAGGATTACAGTAACAATATAAACTGGAAGAGCAAAGTCCAAAGCAAAGAAATGCAACCGATTAAATACTTTTATGTTTTTGTAGTGGTTGTGTATTAACACAAACCATATTGAACTGAATGTAGGTGTTCTTGGCCAGCCAGTGGTTTTCCCAAAGTCATTGCCTCAGCAACTGCCCTTTCATACAGCCTAAAAGGACCCTATGCTACTTTTTGCTTTCATGGATCTAAACAAGCATTTCCAGATGAAGTTAGCATCTCGCATCAGGAAAAAACATGTATACCATCATTTATAAAGTACAACAGTTGTTTTTCTCCTGTAAACTGCAACTCTTTTGGCTTTCTGATGGCCAACACAGGAAATTCCTCCCAAGAACAATGTTCACAGGCCACAAAGTGGAGAAGCTGCCTTGTGGGATTTCAGTTACAGAAAACACTTTCTGCAAGGCTCCTTTCACACCAGCATCCCATCCTAGCACGTCCCAGGTGTGGATAGTGCCTCATCTACTCTCCCACTCCTGAATACCAAAAAGCAGCTGGGCAGCAGGTCATGAGCTGTACCCAGTGCATGAGGGTCCCCAAATGGGAATGAGATTGTGTGTTACAGTGAATAAGATGCAGGCTTTATGGAAGTGCATCAGATACAGTCCAAATGGTTGCATGATGTGCACAATGCATGTGATAATATCAGTCTTGATACTGATATAGTGGGGCCTTGAAAACACAGCCCAGTATTAACAACTTAGTCTGACATGTACATTACTTGTTGACTTACAGCCTTTCCTTCAGCTGAAACCAGATCTTGCCCAAGACCTACCAGACAGTCTTGATTCAGCAGGCATCTGGAATGGAGGCTGGTCCCTCTCAGCAAATCACTTGGTCGAATTCTTTAATTTAGCATTTTCCAAACTTATCAAAGGGGATCCCTGTTTTAGAAAATTTAATCAACCATTGACTGCTTTAACTCTGCCTGTGCTGTTTTCAGTTCACATTTTACAAATCTCACCTGGGATGCCAGAACTTCCACTTGTATTACAATGGCTTAATTGCAAGAATAGCCTGCAAATGCAACCTACCAAGCCTCAACCAAATCAGAAGAAAGGCAATTTCAGAATTGTCTAAAGCATTTTTGACATTTGCAGATGTCAGCACTTTTGAAAGAGTGTCACTTGGGTACACAAAATTGCCAGGATAATCTACTTCCTGAAAACCATATCCAAAAAGAATTTTATGTAATCTCTTTAGTATCATTTACGATCATGAAGGTTTAGCCCATATAAAGACTGGATTCCCTTGAAATTTATGGAGAACAGGGATGTCATTAACACTAATTCTCAGTCCAGTATTCTTGTTTCCTGCCTCAGATGTGCTGTCAGGACCTCCTTAACATTTTGTATCCTCAAAACTATTTCATAGGCGTGTGAAGAGGAACATCAGAGGGCAAAACTCCCAGGTGTTGTCTTAGATCTTTCAGTGGCATAGATTCACTACTACTTGTAGGCATGTAAAGACTGCAAAGGGCATGTGGCTACAACATTTTTATTGTAGGATATGTTTTCCCATTTTCCCCAAACTTCCTTCCTAACAAATAGGAAAAGTAGTTGGTGATCAGGTGTACTCAAATCCTAATTAATTGGTGACAAGCTGTTCCCTTTTCAGCTATAGGGAAACACAGACTTTTATCTGGTTACAACAGCATGATTTATTACATCATCTCTGTTGCCAGTTTGCTGGAGATTGAAGAGATTCCTAGAGATTTGCATCTCTTCAGTTTTTGTTTGGTTTTCTGCACAGATGTCTTCAACCAGTACTTTGGTTATTTTTTCTAAAAATGTTCATTCCTCACTCCTTCTCCCTTCCTCCCACTGGAACAGGCTGCCCAGGGAAGTGGTTGAGTCACCACCTCTGAAGGTATTTAAAAGACGCATAGATGTGGCACTTGGGAACATGGTTTAGTGGTGGACTTGGCAGTGTCAGGTTAACAGTTGGACGTGATGATCCTAAAGGTCTTTTCCAACATAAACAATTCAGTGATCCTATGAAAATTAGTATATTATTTGTATGGTTTTAACTGGTTATAGTGAAACTTTCGTTCTTGGTCATCCTTTAAAAAATCTAGAATTGGTTTCCCCAGTAGATTTGGGATGTGTTAAACTAAGTAAAATTTGATTATTATACCTATGTGACCTAAAGGCAGAGTATCCCTCTACTGTTCTCAGAATGCTTACTGAGATGAGGTTTGACAAATTTTTGATGCCTATCCACCTGTATTTTGTCTCCTCACCTACTAGCAATTTTAACACATCTTAACATAGATTGAAAAGTTCACCAAGCAATAGATGAGATTTCAGAATTTTTAAAATGTTGTCATGTTAACTTACTTACAGGGAAGTTCCAATACACATACTCCATCTGCATTTTTTTTCTTTTTTTTTCAAATTTTAAACTTATTTTGCACTATCGTACTAAGGTCTGAATTTTTTCAATTTTACTTACATCTAGAATCCATCCGGACTGATTAGCATCTATGGCTCTCCTGACTTCATGTAGCAAGGTGTCTGCCCAAGAGCTACTACACTAGTAGTCCATCAGGTATTTGTCCTATAGTCCTCCTAGATAATCTCGTTACCTCTTGAATATATTTTGATTCTTTTTAAGAAGGCAAAAAACCCAGTAGCCTCCTCAGGATTTTTATTTCTTGCACTGAGGCCAGGTCTTTAGACAGTACAAAGGGCTTTAAACTAAATGGGTTTTTCAAGTCCTGCACCATCTTTTTTGTTCCATGTATATGAGAACATGATGAAAGCATGTTATTTCTGAACCGTCCTTGGCATGTTGTCAGCAATCCTCTGCTCAAAAACTCCTGTTGTTAAGGGTCATACCTTACTGGAAAACCCTTTGAGAATCCCCATGCAGCAGGTTACTGATACAATGCAATGTTTATTAACGTTGGCTACTCACAAGGACTTAACACCACAAAAACAAGCATTACTGAAAGCCCTTATTATTACGCTTTTAACTTCATCAGCCTTTGAAAAACGAATGCACAGAAACAGAAATGTCTGTGATCACTTAGCCCCTCACATTCTTCACTTTTTAGGGAGTGTTTGTCTTCCTAAAAGCTAAGTGGCTGCATCGGGATATGAAACAACTGAGGATGCATTTCTGTTCTGAAGCAACCCCTGCAAAGGGCACTGAACACCAGAGGCCCCACTACCCTACAGGTACCTACCTAACCGCTAGGAACCTGCCAGGCACTTCGATGTATCTTCTGACTCAAGTGTCAGGCAAGTCCCAACAACTCCAGCTGCAGAAAACCATCTAGAAAATCCTTCTGATGCGTAGGAAGCTGTAAGACAGAGGTTGGAAGGGTTTCCCACTGAGGCGAGCATCGGGGAAAAAAAAAACAAACCCGAGGGCTGTGTTTCCCAGGGATGCATGCACTTCCTAGGCCTGTCCCTCCTTCCCTCTCCCACACACGCCAGCCCGGGGCCCCAGCAAACACTGTCATCCCGCCGGCCACCGCCGCCTCAGCACCTGCGGAGGAGCAGGGCGAGCCGCGGAGCTGGCAGTGCCGCCGGGAACCCACCTAACTACCGGGGCAGCCAGCCCAGCCCGCGCCCTCCAGCGCCCGAGGCCGGTCCACTGATGGTAGCGAAATCCGGGGCGGCGGCTGCCCGCGCCCCTCCTGCCCACTCCCACGCGCCCACTCCCACGCGTCCACTCCCACGCGCCCAGCCCCCGCCGCGCCGCCGCATCCCGCAGTCCCGCCTCCGCCTCTGATTGGAGGAGAGCACGCCGACCACGATCGCCATTGGATACTAGAGCAGTACCCACGCTCGCCATTGGCTGTTGGCGTATGCCACTCGGGGTGGTGGCTACCGAGGGAGGTGGTGAGGATATCGGGACCGATCTTCTGCTCGGCAGCGGCGAGGGCGGTACGGCTGTGGCATCATGGTGAGCTCCGCCGGGCCACCTTCCCTACCCGGGAGACCGGGGCTGATGGAGGACGTCTAGTCTGGTCTGGTCTAGTCTGCTCTGGTCTGGCCCGGGCTCACAGTGGGAGGGATGAGGCTGAATCCGCTTGGGAAGAAGGAACCATGAGGGGAGCGGGGCCCAGCCCTTTGTTTTGGGGGACGATGGGGGAGTGTTTGGGAGAGGTTGCCTCCCGCCGGGGTGACTGGCAGCGGGGTGGGAGGGGAGGGGTGGGATGCTGCAGGGCGGCGGAAGGGGCTCCCCCGCCCGGTACCTGACCGCTGCCGCCGCCTCGCCCCTGTCCCGCAGTACGGCTTCGTCAATCACGCCCTGGAGCTGCTCGTCATCCGCAACTACGGCCCCGCCGTCTGGGAGGACATCAAGTAAGTGTGTGTGCGCCTGTGTCCGCGCGCGCTTGTCCTTCCCCCCCCCCCCTCCGCCCCCCACCTTGCCCATGGCGGTGTCGGGCTGGTGAACGTCTGTGGTGTGGCAGCGGCTGGCAGCGGTCCCCAGGAGGTGGCTCTCGGCTGTGACAGGACCGGCACCGTTCTTGTCGCGTTTCGTGCCGCTCGGGGCCTTTCTTAACGTCGCAAAGAGCCGCCTTGTGCCGTCTTCTCTGGTCTCCAGGAGCTGCAGCAGAGGTGACATTGATCCCTGCGGTTCCCTCAAAGTGTTTGGCAGAAGTAATGTGCGGGCAAAACGTCCCAGAAGCTCCAGAAGCTCTTCCTTGAGTCAGACCACCAGATGAACCATGCAATGGTTATCTCTCTCTGCATTCCTGAAGGAACTGAGATACAGGTTTTAGCTAGTAAACCCGATCTAGAACTAGTGAGATTTTTGTAATGTACTGAGCTTGAAAAATACATATAAGGATGTCCATATAAGAATGATTTTTGGCCTTTTTCTCTTGAACCTGATTTGTGTCCAATCCTTGCTTGTCCAGCGCTATAGCGTTTTTCTAAGGAGAACACTGTCTTCACTTACAACTTTGATGCATTGTGGGATTGCCCAAAAAGTTTGAAATGAGTAGTGCAAACAAAATTCTCTTTACCATAAATATGGTAATATTGATACTTGGGCAAAACTGCTAGAAATATTTTTAAAAAGACAAATTCTTACAGAGTTGGCAACTTACTTTGTAAGGCTTCGGGTAACTATGTAGTTAGAAGAAAGGGTTTAATATGATCTCTTGATATCGTATATTTTAAGGGAAAAGTAGATTATCTAACTTGGAGAAAGTGATCTTTCCACTGGACACTTTCTTCTGTACTCCTCTGTCCCGTTTATTTTGGGCCAATTTTAGTAAGTCAATGTAGCTGTCTTGCTTGTCAAGTGTCCTAATACATCTTTTGGAGTTAAAGGACTGCTCTTGACTGAGATTTTTGTGACTATGACATTTTTTTTCCATTAATCCATTCATTAAGAATGTGGTAATCTTGCACAGTACCATGAAATCAGAGAGAATCTTAGAAATGTTGGTTGGAAAGGACCTCTGGAGGTCATTTAGTCCAGCCTCTGTTCCAACCAGGACTGTTACTCCCACTAGGTCTGACTTTTATCTATCTGGGTGTTTAAAATCACCAGAGATGAAGAGTCCACAGTTCTGGTTCAGCAGACATTCACTATTCCAGTGATCCCTGACAGTTAGTCTATAAATTACTCTTTGCAAACACAGTTCTATGGATTGCATAGATGGGTCTTCAGTGGATGCCACACAGTTTTGCACTTTAAGTTATGTGAGTTTTATTTTTCATACGTTTTCTAAACACACTGATCTATTTTGAATTCTTATGGTTTGATGTTGGTTTTATATGACACGTAAGCTAAGTGACTTAGTAAAAAAATGTCATACATACATCATTTTTCCATGGAAATGATAATAAAATATGTATAAAATATAGTAAAGCGTGTTCACTGCTTCCTGGCATGCCATCCCTTAGCAAGATGCCTTTGAGGTTTATGGTCCACTTTTGTCCAGATCACCCACTGTTTAGAATTTGTACTTAAGATTAATCCACCTGAGAAGATAAAAAGTTTAATCTTTCAGTACAAGATCATGCAGCAGACTGTCAGAACCTTGTCATAGTTCCTGATGCATCCTATCTTTAAGATTTTACACACACCTAACAGAATACTGAAGATGACGAAAGTCTATGACGAATATTACTCACTTAATGGTTTGGAGAATTGTAATAGAAAGATACGAATTATCTTGCTAAAGGTCAGCTGTGAAAATTCAGGAAGCTACTACATCCTGATTTTATTCTTCAGCTGAGAAATGTCTCTGTTTTTTAGCAGCCCAACAGCTAGGCATTGCTATTAACTCGCAGAGAAGATGGCTTTCTGGAAGGAAACTGTATTGCAGCACCGCCTAAACAGGAGAATGGAAGATCATCTGCAAGGAATAGCCAACATATATTCAATGGCTGGTGTAGCTCCTTATGCAAAAGGTGTTTGCAACAGGGAGGATTTGTTATAAAAAGCAGTGTATCCTAGAGTTTAGAAACCAGCAAAGCAGGCCCTGTATGTCTCGCTGGAACAGATTATAGTGGTGCTGGTTTAGGGGATGGTGCAGGGTCAACTGATAGCCACTAAGTGCTTGTTGTTGTAGGTACTTAAAATTCCTGTGGTGCACTTACAGAGCTGTTGTAGAAGAGACTGGATGTTTTACCTTATGTAAGCAAATACAGACTTCTTGCAAAGGCTCTGTTAGAAATGTTAATCATTCAGGAAACAATGGGAAGTTATAGACTAGTGTTGTGGCTTGCTGAGTTGAATCAGTTGAATCACTGATGATTGAATGGGACGAGTAATTGTTGAAGTCAACAGTCTTTGGCTGTTTAAAAAAAATTAGAGGAACTTTGCACTGTTAGTGTGGTTGAATTTTCAACAACTCTAGCATTTCTGTGAAGCAGAAAGGCTTCTGAGTAGTTCAGTACAAAATTTGGCATCTAAGTGGTTTTTTTTATTGTAATGTTGAGCTGATCACATTTATTATTATTATGGGTCTTCAGTGGATGCCACACAGTTTTGCATTCTAAGTTATGTGAGTTTTATTTTTCTTTTTTTTGTGGTAATAGCTGATCAGATGTTGCTATTTTGTTCTCTCTGAAGTCACTGCAGAAGCTGTAAATCAGCATTGCAGAGTGGTGCGTTGTGATTGCTGGGTGATTCTCAGATGCCAGTGGTTACTTAATATTCATAGGAGTGGAAAGAAAACATAGAACTGAATAAACTGAAGTAATGAAAACAGGCCATTCTTCAAAAAAAAAAGTACATTCAGAAAAGTGAAATACTGAATTGAAAGTCTGTGCTCCATCTGACATTGAATGGAGTTCTAATATACAGAATTTGTGAGACCAAATAGTTGAATTTGATGCTCTTAAGAGAGTGGTGTTTTCATTGCCATCACTTTCTGTTAACTGAGTCAGAATTATGATTTCAAGTTTCAGTTTCTGCTGTTTCATTCATTTTTTCAACATTCTTGTGAAACCATGATCTATCTGAAAAAGATACATACTGATTTTGTTTTTAAATGTCCCAGAGTGGAATTCTTGGGAAAGTTAGACTCCATGTTTTTTTCATCCACTTTTAAAACAGAGCGCAAATGAACAACAGACTTATTTTTACACATTAGGCAACCTTTACAATGAGGCACTAGGCTCATGGAAAAGTTCCAATATATACTAAAGATTGCTAAATATTGCTAAAGAACTAGAATTAAAATGCTTAAAACCCAAAACAATTCAAAGTCATCTCTTTCTGAACCAGTGCTGTTCCTCCCAAATAGGTTAAATTCAAAATAAGATGAAGAAAGCTGGCGTATGAGTGATGAAAGGCATTCTTGATTTATGGAGCCTTTATTAATTTTCTCAACTGCAAAGTCTCAAATATTCTTTCTTGTTAGTTTTTCTCTGGCTACCATTCATAGAACCAAGAATTTGGGCTTGTGGACTGTTTTTTCATTATGAAATCCTGGGTGCATTAGAGGGATTTAGTGAAGGTGGATGAGAAAGGGGGAGTGAGAGGCACTTGGGAGAGTCCTTTTGCAGTTGCTGAATTCAGCAGTAGCAGATTTTTCGTAGTGGAAAGTGAAGGTGATTCAGCATGATATTTTCTTTTGCTTACTGGCAGTTGTAAGAAGCGTGTACACTTCTCATTGTAGTTCACTCCTTCAGTCCTTGGAAGGGGAGACCCAAGACCTGGAATACAGGGAGACATGCTTGTTTGATCAGCACTCCTCTAGTTCTGCAAACAGTTGTTTTCTTAGTAAATAGGCTGTTAGAGCTGTTAACCACATTTTTACTGAGAAGACACTTTTGATTTGCCCCTTCCCTGTTTAAGCAAAAACCTCTCTCAAATCCCTTGCCAGTGCTACATCCAGAGGGCAGTTTCAGATTCTGTAGCCACAATGGCAATGGATTGAAAAGATGGTTCTCAAGATTCCTTTGGCATTAGATATCTTCAGTTCCTCTGCAGCCAGCATAAACTCTAGCAACATAAACTAAAAATTGTCAGGCCTGACTGTTCTCGCATATATGCAGTTGTGCACTCATATCTGATCACAGCCAAATTTGTACTGCTGGGTGGTATGGCAGAGGGTGAACATGATACTAAGTAGTGTGCGTGGAATTGCCATCTATGTACCTGTCTAAAATAAAACAGAGAGATTACCCACATTAAAAAAAAATAAAAATCCAGGGCTTATGAAGTTCAGTCTTCTCTGGTATGTTTTTGCGGTGGACACGTTTAAACAGGTGTGTGGTTACAAATTTTTAAAAGAGGCTTCTGTTGTGATAAATGTGAACTCTACTGCACCAGGTGCCATGTCTGGTTGGGCTGAACAGCCAATATATGTGAAATCCTGAGTGATCCATTTAGCAGCTGTAGAGGTTTGGTGTGTAAAAACTGAAGCATTAACAGAGATTTCTTCTTGAAACAGCTCCAGAACAATAGATGGGAGCTAGGGCCATGTTGTCAGCAGGGAATATGTACATAGTCATTTATACTGTGTTTCCCAACAGTATTCCTCTGTGTTTGATTAAATGAATGCAGGATTTTCCCATGGGCTCCTAAATCTGAATTTAGGCCAGGTTAGATGCTCAAACTGTGACACTTTCAAATGTATTACCAAGAAAAGGAGTAAGAACACAAATATCTTATTAAGAAATGCATTAAATGCTTCATCATAAGACTGTAGAATAAATTAGTATTTTTCCCACAGAGGTACATGAAATATCATGTTTTGGGAAATGAAATGGCACAACCAGTCAACTGCAGTCTTCATCTTCCTTCTGTTTCTCTGGTTGCAGTCACCACAAGAACACATGTACCCTGATGAGTGTGGAAAAACTAGAACAGATGTTGAAAACGCTGTGTTTGGAAAAAGTAACTACCTAGAGGTCAAACCACTTTTTAATTCATTCTAAAAAATAACATCTGTCTTGAAACTTGCATAGTAGCGAAATAAGCATTCTGTGCCCTGTGTATTCCTTGCTGGCTGTACCTTAGTGTGGGATGCCGAAAGCAAGTAATAGTCTTATTTTCCTGGTGCTCAGTGCTTAATGTAGGATTAAGGCATCATCCTGCCTTTGCCCTTTTTTGTCCTTCTTTTGTGCATTAAGCTGGCATACACTGTCCACACATGCTCTTAAATGCCATGACTCCAGGTCTAGTGAGGCTGCTGAGTAGCACAAACTTTACAGGAACCCAGTGGTCTAGAAGTGCACGCCAAGGAAAAGCAAAAGTGGATTGCTTATCCTATGAGGAAGGAAATTTTTGTCGTCCTCCCCCAGACTGCACACATTATCAGCTACCACGGCTCCAGGCTAGTTGACTCATCAGAATTTTTTTTTCTGTAACTGGCCTGTTATGGTTAAAATGGTAAAACAGAGAGGTTTGAGAAATTGTCCTGGTGTAATGTAAGTGGAAGGCTTATCATCTCGATTTCAGATTTGGTTCAACTGAAGTGCTAGAAACCGTGCAATTTGGGGGAGTGAAATAAACTGTGGGGCTATCATTTGCCTTTTGAAAACTAAACAGCCACAGAAACTTCTGCATTATATTGGTAAAAGTTAACGTAGGTCAGACTTCAGTTACTTGGTGTGGCTTTTGGAGTAAAATGTAGATGAATTAAGAATACATGTTTATTGGGTAAATTTTCAAAGCATTCCTAGCAGTTAGGTATATCAGTGTTGTTGCAGGTTGGCTAGTTAAGTCAGGAGAGGTAGATGCTTTTATTCATTCATGTGTTTAAAAATGTCCTCCGCTGACTTACACTAGAGTTTAGATACTTAGGAACTCAGTGACAGGATGTTATATTCTGATTAATTTTATTTGCAGTTATATTCCAAAACAGTAAATAATATAAAATCAAATACTACAACAGAAAATCTACTGAACTCTGTCTTTAAGGATATGTATTGCAATTTTTTTACAGGGTTTGGGGGGCTTATGGGTGGGACTGGTAGGTTGTGTTATGCGGGGTCAGGGAGAGGCAGGGAAATGTGGTTTGGACCAAACTTCTCTAGTGATGCTGTGAGTGGTACCTGAGTCCATCTTTCCTGCCTTCACAGAACAACATAAAGCTCATTAAATGCTTATGGCTCTTTATGAGACACTCGTTTTATTCTTCATAATCATTCTGGAAAATGTCCTGTTTTCTAAGTTTTCAGCTGGCCGTAGTTTATAGGTTAATAGGGCAACCCTTAAAAAAGGAGTAAAAGAACAGTACCATAGTCTGTACCAATCTCTCTACAGTATTAAAAGTGTCACTTCTGCTAGGAGAGAAGATGGATAATCATCAGCTTAGAATGTAAAATTTTTGGAGAAACTATGTTTGTATATTTAGATACATATGCATATAAATATTTACATATATGTATCTGTGTGTGTGTGTGCACGCATATTATGTCTACATAGCCACAATGTGGGGCAATGAAAATGCAAACTAAACAGGAGATAAGAATCAGAGATCTGTACAAAATGTGAGGAGTGGCATTTCAGTTACGTATCCTGTGTTGTTGAAGGGAGTGGAAGGCCTTCCAGTTACTTGGGTTATTTCTCAACAAGGGCTGATTTATTGTAAGAGAACCTTGGTGCCAAACTCCATTTAAACATCCAAGTGTAGGTTTGGATGTGCCTAGGACTTCAATTTTTTTGAACCTGTTAATGCCTTTGGGATTTCTCCCATCAAATTGCTGGCTTTCCTATTCCTTTCTTATATATCCCTCTTCCTAGGAACTGTAGAAAAACTCCAAATAAATAAAAAGTGGGTTATGGATTTTATCACACAGACATGTATAGCTGTGTATCGCAGTGGTGGTAATCAGTCCCGTTTGAATCATCCCTACTTGCTTTGTTGAACTGCTGTGAATTTGCTCGTTATTTTCCTTTCCCAGCCCACAACTAATTTATTATAAAGAATGCTTGCTTTACAGTTTACCTAAAGTTACTGATTGAAGTTACATGCTCAAAAATGTTGCAGACATGCTGTGTTAATTATCTTAATTGTTTTCTCACCATGAACACTGTTGAAAAAATAAACTATTAACTAGAGTTTTAGATTGGAAGTCCATACTTATTTTGGGTCTTGTAGGGCTCAGTTATAGTTAATTGCAGTGGTCTGTGAAAAAAACATGAAAATTGATTTTTTTGCTGCCTCTTTAGTACCATGTGGGTTTACCCAATGCTGAAGATGGAGTGTTCTGTTCAATCAATCTCATGACAATTTTGAAAAAAATACAGATTACTTTTAAATGCCAGAAAGAGACTTTAGAAAGCCATTAGTGGTAAAAGGACAATAGATTAATTGTTTAATCCATACACCTCTTAACATTTATGACTAATGCCAGAAAGTGGCATTAAGTAGGAACACTTATTGTTGTTTATGTTTCTAAGTCCTTATTTCATAATATTCCAAAGTTCTAAGCAGTATTTTTAAAGTTTTCTTAAAACTGATGCTGAATAGATGATTCTTCATGGGTCTCGAGGTTAATATTCTCAAGATTTGTAAGATAAGGACACTATACTTCCTGCTCCTGCTCCTCACAGTGGTAGGACCTGCTTGGAGGTCAGGAGTTTAAATGATGTGGATGCCAAATTCTTTAATTCGTCTGGGAAAGACTTGGCTAAAAGGAAACTGGCATGCTGTGAAGCATGATGTGAATGTTCTTCCAGTATCTCTCAGGTACTTTGCAGTTTTCCGAGAAATGGGAAGTGCTTTTAGACCTCTCAGGATACCTTGTGTTTTAAAGATATCCCTTAATCTTATAAATGAAATGTGTAGAAAAGTATTTAATAAATACCATTCCTTTAAGCCCACTTATGTAAAAGGAAGCAAAATAATACTATCTTTATATTTTTAATGGTATATTTAGTATTTGGAGTAGTAGCAAAGAACTTGTACATTTTTTAACCATCTTCTAGGATTATCTTGTTTTGAAAACCTACATTAAACACTCTCATATCCAGCCTGTAAAACTGAGAAATAAGTCAGAGCTCTGAAGTCTATAAATACACCTATTTACTTTACCCAGAACGTCATTTTCCTGGCCAGATTCCCATTTTTATTTAATCTTGTAACTTAATTTATGTTTTTCCCAGCTGGATGTTTCAAAATATATTTAGACCATCCACAACATAGAATCATAGAATGGTTTGGGTTGGAAGGGACCTTAAAGATCATCTAGTTCCAACTCCCTTGCCATGGGCAGGGAAAAATAAGTCCAGGGTAGTGTGTTTGCTGTAGGCTGTCCTGACTACCCTAAGGNAGCATAACACCTCTCCTTGTTGGCTCCTCTATCACATGTATAAGTGTATTTTATTTTTTTGCTTTTGGGAGGAATGAGAAGTGTTGTTCAATATTTGTAATAATGTTTAGGAAAGCATCTTTGTGAAATATGTAAAAAAAAAAGATGAGAAGCATTTTGAAAACACAAACCATCTGTGAAGTGATGTAATGAGCAGTGAGTTTGCGATTTGAATGTAAAAGAGATGCAAAGATGATTATTCTGGTTTTACTAATACTGTCTTTAGTTCTGATACATGTAATTCTGTTTAACAGCATTACTCTTGGAATGGAATTAAAGTTGACATGCTCCTATCAGTGAGATCAGAACTGTGCTGGGTTTCTAAGTGCAGTAGTGTTATTTTGTCATTAAGATTGTTTTGACTGGTCTCTTCAATTTAACAAGCACTTTTTCCATCCTTGGTACACCAAGGATAGTTAAGCACAATGGTGGCAAAAATCCCAACAGAAACAATACCTATCATGGAAGAAGTCCTAGAGGTGGTCTTGGAACTAGCTGTTGTTGTGGTGTATTCAGGGTGACACACCCAGGGCATGGACTTTGGACTGGAGTTTTGATAGGAAGAGATCCAGTTGTGCTTTTGGGACACTTGGTGATCTGTTAAAGTGACACCAACAGCTCCTAAGTAATAATGTTGTGTCACAGAGAAGCCTGTGCATCTTCAGGATACAAAGTAGTCTTTCAGTGCAGTCTTGTACCATCTTTTTTTCCTGTTTGTATTCATTACATTTCCTCAATATTTACTGGATGCTAAGTTCTGTAATGGGTAGGGTTATTTTTCTGTAAGATTTTTTTTTTAAC
>VZTO01019871.1:0-10187 GCA_013400615.1 Syrrhaptes paradoxus | reverse complement strand
CCCCCCCCCCCCCCCGCCCCGAAATGCTGGAGTGCAGCCTTGGTCCGACTCCCCGCCCCCCCAAAACACTGGAGCTTGGTCCAGCACCAGAGCACGAAACTGGGACTGAATGGGGGGAGAAAATGAAAAAAAAAAGGAACCTAGTTTTGCTCTTTTTTTTTTTTTTCTTTTTTTTTCTTTTTCCGTACTCGACAGAAATAAAAATAAAATTCCAGAGTGTCTTCCCCAAGACCACCACCCCATTTCTGCTGGAGCCTGTGGCTCTTGCGGGGCAGGTGGGGGGGCAGAAGGCAGAACGCGGCATCGGTGCCAACGCCGCGGGAGGGACGCCGGCGGGAGCTCGGGGCCAGATGCTGGCGGTGTGACAGGAGCTCGGGGCCGGACACCTGCGGTGTGACAGGAGCTCGGGGCGGGATGGTGGCAGTGGGACAGGAGCTCGGGGCCAGCCAGCGGCAGCGGGACGGGAGCTCGGGGCTGGACGCCGGCGGTGGGAGGTGGGCTCAGGGCTGGACGCCGGCGGCAGCGGCGGGCACCGGTGACCCCAAAGCGTTGGGTGAGGAGATGACGGGCGACGCAGCCAGGCTGCCCATGGGCTGGGACGCAGACAGGGAGGTAATGCCTGCGCCAGAGAGAGAGAGCGGGGTGTCGGGAGAGCTCGGGGGGGGCGATGTTCAGCCGTGGAACCTCCCCCATACCCCAGTGTCCCCCCTGGAACCCTCAATCTCCTCCCCTGTTCCCACTCACCCCAGTGTCTCCCTGAGACTTCCAACCACCCCAGCGCCCCCATGGGACTCCCACCCTGCCCCAGTGTCCCCCCTGGAACCCTCAATCTCCTCCCCTGTTCCCACTCACCCCAGTGTCTCCCTGAGACTTCCAACCACCCCCGCGCCCCCATGGGACTCCCCCCCTGCCCCAGTGTCCCCTCAGGACACCCAACCTCCTCCCATGTCCCCTCTGGGACCCCCAACCCACCCCAGTGTCTCCCCTGCAAACCTCAACCTGCCCCAGTGTCCCCATGGGACCCACACCCTGCCCCAGTGTCCCCTCAGGACACCCAACCTCCTCCCCTGTCCCCTCTGGGACCCCCACCCTGCCCCAGTGTCCCCAGGGGACCCCCACCCTGACTCAGTGTCCCCCCAGTGTACCTCCCAGGACCCCCAATGCTCCCCCCTGCCCCTTCCTGGGACCCCCACCCCACCCCAGTGGACTCCCACCCCAGTGAGAACCCCACTCACCCGCCAACATACTGGAGGAGCTGACGGGTGTGTTACTGGCCGCGAGCCCAGCCGAGGGGCCGATCCTTGCCGGGTCTTTCGCTATGGGATCTGTGGGGCAGAGGGGAAGGTGATGGCCCCCCAAAACCCCCCTCGGCACGGAGCAGCAGCCCCCCAGGGGGGCGGGAGGCAGCCAGCGAGGAGCAAGCCGCACCACGTGCACCACGGATGGAGCAGAAGCAGTGACCGGTGTCAGGAACAGCGAGGAGGGTGGTTTGGGGCAGGGGGTGCGGGCTGGGAGGAACATGCGGGACCCCCGCGGGCAGACGTACAGAAATAGGGGTGCTCCATGGCGTCGCGGGCAGTGAGGCGTGTCTGGTGGTCGTAACGCAGCAGCTTGTCCAAAAAATCAAGGGCTTCGGTGCTGACCAGGTGCTGGTTCTCACTGTGCACGAAGCGCTCCCACCGCTTCCGCGAGTGTCTGCCGGGCGAGGAGGAGGAGGAGGAAGAAAAAAGGAGGAGGAAGAGGAAGAGAAGAGCTGCATCAGCTGGTACTGGGCCAGTCGGCTCCAGGAGAAGCGAGGCCAGGCCATGGGGAGGGAGGATTTGGGGAGCGAGGATTTGGGGATGGAGGATTCGTGGAGGGAGGATCTGGGGAGAGGGATGATTGGGGGGAGGAAGATTTGGGGAGGGAGGATTTGGGGAGCGAGGATTTGGGGATGGAGGATTCGTGGAGGGAGGATCTGGGGAGAGGGATGATTGGGGGGAGGAAGATTTGGGGAGCGAGGATTCAGGGAGGATTTGGGGAGTGAGGATTTTGGGGGCAAGGTTTTGGGGAGGGAGGATTTGGAGAGAGAGGATTTGGGGGGGATTCAGGGAGGGATGATTTGGGGAGGGAGGATTCAGGGAGGAAGGGCACTGCCATCAGCCCGACGGCTCTCCCCCGCTGTGCCCCCACCTGCCGAGGATGTCGTTGAAGCGGGGGTCCAGCTCGATGTTGTACTTGTCGATGTAGTCGTACAGATCCTCTGTCCCCAGCACTTTGGCGATGCGCACGAGCTGCCAGGAGCAGGGAGAAGGTGATGACGGAGAAGGGGTCCCTGCCGGCCCAATGCGTCCCCACCCCGGTGTCCCCACCCACCCAGTGTCCCCCGATCCCCCAGCGAGGCCATGGCTCGGCGGCTGGGACAGGATTCGCTCCCCGGGGCAGCTGGAAGCCATGCGGAGGCGTGTGCCACGCTCTGCTCTCAGCAGGGAAGGGTGAACAGGTTCCCAGGGTGCTCCAGGGCCGGAATTTCAGAGCTGGAGCAGAGCCCAACACCCGATTTTCCCTCCTCGCCCCAAGGGCAGACGCTGTGTGGAGCCGGGATCCCACAAAAGCAGGTTCTGGCAGGTCGTGGTGGGGTTAGCGGCCGGCCGGGAATGTCGGCGCTGGCTGCCTGAGCCATAAAACCGGAAAATACAGCTGTGGGCTCAGCAGCTGGCTCCAAAAACGTGTCCCACGGACCCCACCGTGGCAGTTGCAGCATTCGGAGTAATGGAAATGGAAGGTCCACGGCCCCTGCGGCAGCGCGCGGGTCAGGGAGGGGACGGGGACGAGACCCTGGCGTGGGAAGGGGACGGGGGGATGAAACCCCAGCTGGTTCTGTGCCACCAGTTTCCTTCATGACACACTCCTGGGCTCTCCCAGCTCCCAGGGAGAGGTCTGTGAGATAGGGGGTGATGGGGGGAGCAGGCAGGGGAGGGTTTGGGGGATAGGGGCCGATGGGGGGAGCAGGCAGGGCGCTGCCGTGGGTCTCACCTGGTCGTAGTTGTCGTGGCCGTGGAAGAAGGGCTCTTTCCGGAAGATCATGCTGGCCAGCATGCAGCCCAGGCTCCACATATCCAGGCTGTAGTCATACATCTGGGGACGTCAGGGGACAAAAAAGAAAAAGCGGGGGTCAAGGGAGCTGGGGGAGCCACTGCGAGGGACACCTCCCACTAGCCCAGGTTGCCCAAAGCCTCATCCAGCCTGGCCTTGAACCTCTCCAGGGATGGGGCATCCACAGCTTCTCCGGGCAACCCAGGCCAGGGTCTCCCCATCTTTCCTGCAGTTCTGCCCCCCAGAAGTTCTGCCAGAAGGTCTCCCCGGAGCCTTCTCTTCTCCAGGCTGCACACCCCCAACTCTCTCAGCCTGTCCTCTCACAGGAGCTGCTCCAGCCTCGCACCATCTCCGTGGCTCCTCTGGCCCCGCTCCAACAGCTCCGTGTCTGTCCTGTGCTGAGGACCCCAGAGCTGGATACATTGAGCTTCTCACCCCCCAGCACCCCCAAGTCCTTCTCCTCAGAGCTGCTCTCCATCCGTTCTTGTCCCAGCCAGTGTTTGCGCTGCAGGTTGCCACCACCCACGGGCAGGACCTTGCCTTTGGCCTTGGGGAACCTCATGAGCTTGGTGTGGTCCCACCTCTTCCAGCCTGTCCAGGTCACTGGTTTCCACTTGGCCATCAAGCCGTTGACCACAACTCTGGGTGCCACCATCCATCCAGTTCCTTACCCACCAAGTGTTTTTTCTGTCAAATCCACATCTCTTCAAATTGGGGACAAGGATGTTGAACAGGACAGTGACAAAGGCTTTACACAAGCCCAAGACGATGATGTTGGTTGCTCTTCTGTTCTCCACCAATGCCATGACTCCAATGTATTGTCACCTTTCCCAATTAATTCACCCCGGGCAGGTCACACCGACCTCTCAAGGGTTTTTCCAGCCACCACGAGCCGCAGACGGGCCACCTCTTGCCCTGCTCATGTGTTCACCACAGATTGTCACCCACTGGGGCCACCAGGACGTACCTGATAATCCACCAAGAGCTCGGGTCCCTTGAAGTACCGGGAGGCCACCCGCACATTGTACTCCTGCCCGGGGTGGTAGAACTCCGCCAGCCCCCAGTCGATCAGGCGCAGCTGGAGGATGAGAAGGGGACAGAGGACATCGGGACCCACAATCCGGCTCGTTTTGAGTCTGGGGGACTCGCGACCCTCCCCAGCATCACTTGTTAACACATGCTCCATCAGCAGGGTCATTAAGACCAACACCAAGCCTAGGACAATTCCTGTGGAACCTCTGTGGCTTCATTAGCAAACCGTTGATAATTACTCCCCAATTATGTTTTTTTCCAGCAGCTTCATACCTACTGTATAGAAAAAAGCGTCTAAGCCACATTTTCCTGGTTGGCTTATGTCAGAACTTATTAAAACCGAAATTTAGGACAAATCTAAGTCTACAAAGAGCCTCTCCCACAGTTTTCAGATTAATTTGGGAAAGATCATCTGGGCTCAGATGGTGGTTGCACCAAAACAGCCGGTGAGAGGCCAGGCAATGCCAGGCTGCGCTGGGAGGGTTTCAAAGGGCACGAGGGGAGCGGTTCAGCCCCTTTCCGCTCTGATAACGGGGGCGGTCACCAGCTGCAAGCAGCTTTGCCAGTGCCACAGGGAGCCACCCGGTCTCCTGCCGCGGGAGCAGGCGCCTTTTGAAGTCCCTTTTTTATTTGAGGTCCCAGCTGGGCAGTTGTTCCAGAGGTGCTGGAAGAAATCTCGAGTTTTATTTATGAGACGGAGTTTGGGACAGATGGTGAATAAAAAGAGTTTATGGGACGCAGGTGCAGGTTTTACAATCACCTGGATTTGCCCCTCCCTCAAAAAAACAGCTGGAAATTCAGCCCCCTCCTCGCACTGGGGTCTGCTGGGATCTGGATCAAATGAGGGCAAATTTAAATGCACTGGGATTTAAAGGCGATGCTCTCCTGCCTGGATACGGGCTCGGGAGTGCCCGTGATGCTGGCACGGGCAGGATCCAGCAGCACTGACTGTTCCAGGGGCAGTTTTGTACCTTTCTGTGCTCGTGGTCGATCATGACGTTGTGCGGTTTGACGTCTCGATGCATGACGCCCATGCTGTGACAGTAATCCAGCGCCTGAAGGAACACAATGGGCACCGTCAGAAAAACCTTCTCGCATGACAGGGCAGCAGGATCAGACACAGAGCCCGCGGGCAGTGCCGCCAGCAAAAGACAGACCCCAGGGGGCTGTTCCAAACACAAAAATCCCGCAGCTGGCCACACTGGAGACCCACACACTGCACTCTGCCCCTTGGTGTGACTCCTTGGAGCCCAAACCCAAGAGCTGGCGGGTGAGCGAGCAGCGGGGAGAGGACAAACCCCACTTCCAGCCCCACTGTGGTCTCCCCACGGTGCCTGCTCCACCAAACCCAGCAGACGGGACGCTGCGGTCAATCCCAGCCGGTCTCTGCTGGCGGAGATGGTGGGGACAGGGACAGAGGGCTCTGGGAGGGGGTTTTGGTGTCCTCAGCTCCACAGCTGACCCCCTAAAAAGGATCCAGCCCCAACAGCAGCTTGGAACCCAAGCCGCTTCCAAAACCACGTCCCAGCGGAGGCAGGAGTCTCGCCAGAGGATGGTGGCGAGATAAACACGAAGCTTTTGCTTCTCAAGGCCGCGGTGACCTTGCGCTCAGAGTCTCCCCAGCACGGTGGCCCAAGGAGGCACGTGGACGGCTGGGCAACGGGCCAGCGGGGTTCAGCAGCCAAAGGAACTCTGCTCTCTGCACACAGACTTTCGAGGAGGGGATCTAGCAGCGGGTCTGTGCTGGAGGGAGGATTTATTTGGGATCGCGGATTTCCCAGTGCTCACCTTGAGGATCTCATACATGTAGAACCGAATGTCAAAATCAGAGAGCGTCTGGTACAATTGCTGCAAGAATGAAGGCAAGAGGTAGGTTAACAAAAAATATCACACATTTATCCACTACTCCAGGGTGGGGGACATGAGGTGACCCTTTTCCCACCCAATTTTTGCTCTCAGCCACCCAAGCAGGAGTAGAACAAACACTTGCGGAGCCCCAACTTGGGTCCAGAAGCACCAATGGGTCAGACAGCGTCCAGGCAGCTTTGTACCGCCATTGTACCCCTGATTTCCCCACCCGGGAGCTGCCAGGACATGATGGAGAGGAGCCAGACACCGTGGAAGGGACCGGAGAGTGCTGAGACCCCCCCAGTCCCCACACCTGGGAGGATTTAGTTCCCCATCCTGCTCCAGGGACATGAGGCTGAACTAATCCGACATTTCAGGCTGCAAACTGGCCAACGCTGGATGGCCATGGCCGGGACAGCGCAGCTGAAAGAGATTCAGGGATCTGCCGGGACGATCCTCAAAACCAGCACTGAGCCACTAGCTCTTCCTGTAACCGTAAAATGTCAAAAAGAGCAGCTGATGGGTCGGGAATCCCTTTGCTCGGCAGCAGAACAGGGAAAAGCTCTCCCGGATACCCCACTGTCGGACTCTGGAGGTGCTGGCAGTGGCGGCAGTTGCTCACCTTGAAATCTGTGTTGTTGACGTGTTCAAAAACCAGGGCAGGCGTCCGGGACTGCGGGACAGCAGCAAATGTTTAAGAAATAGAGAGAAAACAGAGAGGTTTAGTCTTTGTCGAGGTAGGGGAGTGCAGAAGGGGGCAGGAAGGCAGGAAGCTGCCCGGTGTCCTGCCCTCAACACCCTGGGTCTTGCCTGGAGAAAGGCAAAAATGAGACAGGGCAGAGCTGGAGCTGCATGGATTTTATTTTTTTTTTATTTTGTTTTAGTAGGGTTTGTTATGTAGGGTTTGGTTCTGTAGGGCTTTTTTAAAATCAATTTTGTTTTTGTAGGGTTTGTTTCTGTAGGGCTCTCCCCATCCCCCCTTCCCCCTCCCTTTGCTCTCCTCCTCGCAGCGGGACACGGGATCTCCCATGCATCCCTCCTGCTCTCCTTCCCCTGGATGTGATCTGTCACCTCCAATGTCCCCGAGCCAGCCCCCAGCTGGTAAAGGAGCCGCAAAAGCTGTCTCCAGGGTCCCCACTGGCTGCTATCTCCCCACAACCAGCCACCGTTCGCAGAGGATTAAACCCGCCTGGAACACGCCCCGTTCGTTAATTCATCCTCGCGCCGCTCGTAAATCGGGACGGCAGGCGGGACGGAGCCACAGGGCTCACAGAAATTCAGCCCCACTGCCTGAAACACCATGGATTTACAGAAAAATCATCGCCGCGGCCAAAACCAGGTCCCCCAAAACCCTCAGGATCCTCCCAAGCACTGCTGGTCCCACGCCCTGGGGACAGCACAGCTCCATGGGGATAAAAGCAGCAGGGACAGGGGACAGCACGGATCCCGGGGGGACAAAAGCAGCAAGGCGAGGCAATGGCAGTCTCCGGATAAAATTTGTGCAGCAGGAAAGCCAGGGAATTCGAAAGCCGAAAATCCCAGCAGGGAGAAGGCGTCCTGTGCTCCCCATGGCTTTTTCGGGACTGCAGGCAGCCCCAAACACCTCTTTCCATTTCTACTCTCTCTGCTGCCTCGGAGCGGGGAACAGGCACAGAAATCTCCCCCACCCCCCGGGGTTATTTCAGCCAAGTGGGCCAGGGAGTTAGTTGGAGCTCAGAGAGACTCTGAGCTGGCATTTGGAAGGATCTGGAAGGGTTCCCTCCCCCCATGAGACTCTGAGCTGGGATTTGGAAGAGTTCCCTCGCCCCATGATGGCTGCGGGCATCAGATCCACCCCTTCCCCTCCCTCACCACGGGGTCTTTGACGATGTCAAGCAGGCTGATGATATTGGGGCCTCCTCGGAGATTCTCCAAGATCTTAATCTCCCGCTTGATTTTTTTCTTTTTCACAGGCTGAGAAAAGAGAAAATGAGAGAAAACGAGAGAAAATGAGAGCTGGTTATGAGCGGATGGACCTCTGCAGCCACCACGAGCTGTGCACACGAGGGAGCGCACGGTTCTTCCGTTGTGCCAAGGAATCGGTGACGAGCAGGCGTGTTCTCTAGTTTCCTGCCTCCTGAGGACGGTGGCTGTTCCCTGACGGGGTTCCCGGTGTCACCTGGCCCCACGCCAGCCCTGGGGATGAGCAGAGGGAGAGTGATTTCATGCTGGAATCACCCCAATCACCCTGGAGAACGGTGTCCTGCAAGCTCGGCCGTCTCACAGCTCTCCGCTTCAACAGAGCAGAGTCTCCTGCCTTTGGGAAGATTATTTTACTTATAAAATAAATTATTTTACTTAGAAAAATGTTTTTAAAGAGAAAGGTTCATTTCTTCAAGTCCCAGGTTAAAACTTTGGAAAGTTACCCAAAACAAATCATCACCCAGTGCAAGAGCTTGAGGTCCATGCCTCCATAACCCCCCAGCACTGCTCCCTACCCGTCCCCAGCCCCAGCTTCACTGGGAAAACCCCCCCACGCCACTGAGCGAGCGCAAGGACGGCTCAGGATGTGTCTGATTCAAGTCTCCTGCCTCTGAGGACAGGATGCTCCTTCTGCTTTTCGAGCAAGCTTTCTGCCTCTCCATCCCAGGCTGGGCAAAATACAGGGCGAGTAAATTAACAAGGACGTTTTTCATGTTTTTACTCATAACCTGCCTGTCTGCCAGGACTTCATTAGCGTTGGGGAAGCCCCCTGTGCGCTCCCTGGGGACACGCCGGGGTCCCTGCGCTCATCCCCAGGGCAGGAACCGGCTCCAGCTTTCGGGCTGAGACATTGCGTGCCGCAAGAGGAGCAAGCTGCACGTCTGCACATCCCAGGATGGATTTCCAGGCTCCTGTGGCCTCCTCGCTGGGGCAGGGAACTCTGCCCCACAGGGATTTTATCGACTTGGATCCGTAATTCTGGTTTGATCAGGAGGAGAAGAGCGACTGGAAATAAAATATTTTGACTTGGGGATTGATTTTTCCGCAGCTGAGATCATCCAAACATCACCGGAGGGCTCCCAACTGAAAAGGCAAAAGAGGGGAAGCCGCCGAAGCATCGGTAGAAGAAAAAAACCAGTGACACCAAGACACGCACCTTGAGGATTTTCACCACGACCTTCTCGTTGTTGGTGATATTGATGGCTTCAAAAACTTCGCTGTATTTGCCCCGGCCGAGTTTCCGCACGAGCTGGTAGTCATCTTGGTTCCTGTTTGAGAAATGAGAAATAAAAAGAGATGAAGAGATGGCACCCGGCTCAAACCAGAGACAACACTTCTCCCCGGGGAAGGGCACAATCTGGGGGGGAAATGGGGAGCTGGCAGCAAACCCCCAGTCCCTGGGCTGACGAGAAGCAGCCGCTGCCACCCAGGAGTGTGAAAACCGACCGGTGACCAACCAGGGAGATGGAGACACCAGACCCCACGGGTGTTACAGGGAGCTTGGGGACGGCTTGCACACATCCCAGCCCCACAGCAAAACGCCTCTGCTGACTCCCTGCACTCTCCCTCCCAGCCCAAGCGTTGTGCAGAGACGACGCTTTTCCACCCCTCGCCCTTCCTGCTGAGGAAGAGGCAGTGGGCTGCAAAGACACGCTTGGCTGAAGCTCCAGAGCCCACCAGCAATTCGTTGACCAAATACCTGGCGTAAAAATCCCCCTCCGAGGTGTAAAGGATCTTGCACCCCCTGAAGATTTGCAAAAAAAAAAAAATATTCCATACAAGAAACCTGATGGAAATAAATCAGCTCTCAGCTGTAAAACCTCCGTGGATTTAAACCCACCGATGTCTGAGCAAAGTCACCCGAGGGGAGTGGAGGGAACAGCAGAATCACCTATGCTCTGCCACGGAGGGGAGGCTCAGGGCCCCCCGGGGGGTTCGATAAGAAGAAAGAAATTGAGAAAAGAAAGGGGATTATGGGCAGGGAAAGGCTGACCTCACAAATTGTTCATTAGCAGAGAGGTGATGGGTCAGCACCTCAAGTCAAAGGAGGAGAATTCCAACCAAGGAATTCCATACTGAACCGAAGGATCCGCTCAGCAAACGCGGATCGAGGGCTTCCAGCTGGGGAGGATTCATTAATCCGTCCTCGCCAGGAGCCAGGCAGGAAGGCTCGGAGAAACATTCGCTGCGAGGGTTTTTTGGGGGAAAAAAACCCCTGGGATGGTGGCGGGAGGGATGGAATCCCCATCCCAGAGCGAGTGGAGCCTGGC